>JAURVB010013444.1:0-109972 GCA_033002965.1 Piper betle | reverse complement strand
ACAAATACACATATTAACATGTACGATGTGAATATATATATATATATATATATATATATATTTATAAAATGTTAAATCAACAAGTATATAAGTCATATTATTTTATGGTTTAAGACGACTTTATGGTTGGTTTTATGGACTATTGAAATTGTGGTAATAGTAATAGAGTAAGGCTTGATTTGTACCCGTAAGTCCCTAATACACCTAATGGTGCCCCTCATCATCTGAAACCTGATTTTAATCATCATAAAGCTAGTCCACTTATGAATTTAAATGCATCCTCTTGGAATAAGATAATTTGATTTCGGAGATTTTTATTTCTAATCATGCTCAAAAAAATTTTCTTTTTGCCGCATCTTGTGTTGGATTTACCTTGTTCGATGTGTTTTGGTTTGGGTCTGACAATTGATGAGTTTTATAATAAAATGACTTTTACCAATACTTAGTTGCTTGTCTATGCAGGCCACTCTTCATCATAGTTTTTGTTGAAAGGACAGGTAGCTGCTTTGACTTGCACCAATGTTGTAACTTTAGTAGGGTGGCGTCTATTCAATGACATTATCTAGTCCACTTTCGATATAAACGTTGGTTTGAATAAGCAGTGCGTATTTTGTTCGCACGAAGAAAAATCGGGTCTTCCCTTGTTTTGTTTTTGGCACTTGGCGAAGGCTGTTTGGTTTGCACCCTTGGGAGTAAAAAAGAAGATTTTGGGTGACAAGTTGTTTATCCATGTGATATTTTTTAGATTAATTCAATGTTTTCAACGAGGAAATGCTAATCACCCCAATTTTTGCTCGGCATCAATGCTTGGGATTGATGCCTGTGGTTTGTGTTGGGCCTTTAAAAGTTGACTTGCAATAATTATTACAGGTATTTCTGGATTAAGATAGACTATAACACTTATTATAAATCTTATTTGTGGGCTAAAAAAGGCTCAACAATTTGGCACTCGATACAAGCAACTGTTTTTAATGTGTCTTTCTTTATACCACCTCTAACAGTGAATTCTCAGCCTAGAGTCCGCAAGCAAAGTGCATTAGACAAGGAGATTATGTCTGCTAATGTGATTTTTCATGTGGATGGAAATTTTGTGGAGAATATTAATCTAGCTGGGTACGCTTTTTCTTTATTGACTAATCGGGGCGACTTTCTTTGAGCAGAGTATGGGGCAGCTTGTTTGCATAAAAAAAGTGATGCTATTTCTAGAAAATATGCTGTAATTGAACTCCTAAAAAAGATACTAATCTTGTAATAAATTTTATTAATTTATAGAATAGTTGATCGAAAACCCAAGTTATTATGGAATTATTCATTATCAGTGAAGAATGATTTGAAAAAAATATTTACAGTTGACTCGTCAAATAAAATATTTAAGAGGGAGTGCCATGGCTTTAAAGGGTGCAATCAAAAAGTATATATTATTACTTCACCGTTTGTCATTTTTCTAACAAGGGTACATTAAGTTTTGGCCATGCTAAATGACTAACAATTAATAAATTTTAATTTAAACTTATAATTTGTTAAAAAACTCATGCCAAGATTACAAAACTTCATAATGCATTTACATTAAACTAATATTTAAAAAATTATAATAATATAAAATTTTAATAAAGCATGTTAATAATAATGTTTTTATCTGTATAAATTAATAATACTAAATTTTTACATCAAAAATAAATTATTATTTAAAAAATAGCAAATCTTCGTTTTAAAATGAAAGTTTTATTTTTGAATATAAAATATATTTAATTAATTTGATTTAAAAAATAATAAAACTATAAATCGGCCCACCCGATAGTGAACCCAACCCGAAGAAATCAAGGCAAAACAATATAATCAGGCTTTTACTAAACCCTAGCCAAAATAAATGGACTCGTTAATGTGATGAATAAGTTTACCAAAAAACCCTTCCCCTCTTCCCTCCGACCTTTGCAGCTCCTTCCCTTCCCTAGGTAGTGCTGCGTCGCCGGCGTATCAAAAGATTCAAGCGGTGTTGGTCATGGCGTGCGGGCAATCCGGCTGCGGCTCTGGCTGCTACACAGGCGGAGACGGTGGTGGAGATGCCGGCGATGGATGGAAGACGGAAGCGGCGGCGGTTGGCGTCGACGGCGGCGGTTCGGGGAGTTTGTGCTACAAGTGCAAGGCGGAGGAGGCGGTGGCGGCGTTGCTCTGCCGTGGCTGCTTCCGGACCTCCCTCTTCGGAAAGTTCAAGCTCGCTGTTACCTCACATTCCATGTTTTCCCCTTCGGATAACGTCCTCGTTGCCTTCTCTGGCGGTCCAGCTTCCAGGTTCCGTCTATACTCTACTTTGTGATTATTGTTTCTTTCCTGCCTTGGTTGATGGGGTTTTTTGCTCTTCTATATATGCGTTTGTATGCTGCTCTAGCAGGATTCTATTGTTGAATTATGAAATTTGGTGCATTAGGCCACGGCTTCCTGTGTGTAATTTAAAGAGAAAGCATGGATTTTTTGCACGGAAATTTCCATGGTTTCCTTTTTCTTGTAGGTTTTATCCCGTGGTTGACATAATTTGTTGCTTTTAGCTTGTATATTCTATGCATGCAAGGTTTATTTTACCCTCCGAGTGGGTGAATCCGTCAAGTTTTGTGAGCCCACCATTGGCAATTGTGTTGGCAATTTATCCGACTTGATCGTTGATTATCCATGACTTCCCATGTCTAACATGGATTCTGTTCTAAGAGGGATTCTACTGCTAGATTATGAAGTTTGTTGTATCAGGCAATGACTTTTAAGCATAACCTAAATAAAAAAGCACGAATTAATTTGAATCGTTCTTTTCATGATCACTATTGTCATTGTCAAAGTTGCATATGCCCTTTATATAGTCGCAGTGGTGGATCTTTTTTTCAATGTGCACTGAAGTTTTCTTCATATAATATTGTATTATAGGGTTGTTCTCCAGTTTGTGCACGAGATGCAACAAAAAGCACAAGAAAATTTTGATGCGAGCAGAGACAAATCATTACGGGTGTTTGGTGTTGGAGTAGTATTTATTGATGATAGTGCCATTTTGAAACTGGGGAAAATCTAAGCAATGCTGCAACAGAAGTTGAATCAATTTTGTCGAGTGTAGTTCCTCCAAAGAAGGAATTGCTCGTCCTATCCATAGAAGGAGTTTTTTCTGGAAATTCTGAAGAAAAGAGAGCAATGCTAAATGACTTACTGAACATCATCGGTGATGCCACAGGCAAACAAGACTTCCTGGAGCACTTACGAATGCTGTCATTGCAAAAGGTTCTGTTTAAATATATATTTTCAGGTTTAAGAACAAAGCAATTTTTTTCTATTTTTCTTTTATAGTTGTGGTTATTATTATTTTTACATGATACCATGTCAAACGTTTTTTTCCCTGTTTTTCTTTTATGATTGCTGTTATTATTATTTTTATTTGTTACCCTGTCAATTTCCAAAATAAAGAAGGATTCTATGCAGAAACTTTTGAATACATTCAAAATGCCCAGTTTAATTGCTTTTGCAAAGATATGCACTCAAATTTGACCTTGTGAAAAGTTTCAGATTTTGTAATGGATTTGACGAATTGTTTGAAAGCATATTTACTAATAAATGTTTCTTTGTATATGTTCAGTTTGCATCAGAGAATGGATATACCAGACTTGTTCTAGGGTCGTGTGCATCAAAAATTGCTTGCAAGGTCATTTCTGCCACTGTGAAGGTACTTTGCTGGTTGCTGCAATATGTGCAATGAGACATAAGCCAATTGATTGATGTGAAAATTGCGCTGGAAATCAACAAAGAACTTTGATTGTTTGCCATTGATGACACTTTTCAGGGTCAAGGTTATGCTTTACCTGCAGATGTACACTATGTGGATGCAAGGTGGCAGATCCCTGTGGTTTTTCCACTTCGTGATTGCCTTGTGCAGGAGCTAAGCACATTATGCCACCTTGATGGGTAATCATTTCATTTGTGAGATTTAATAAACTTCTGAGTCCTTTTTTTTTGGCTTACTGTTGGTTGTTTGAGATCCATGTGTGCTTTGTGGGCCTGCTGGCAATTTCTTGTTAAACAGTTGTTGAGTACTTCCCATCTATATTTACATTATCAATTTGAAGTTGAATGTTAGGTGTTAGTATCTGTTGATTCAAAGTTTTCACTTTACCTTTACTAGATGTGAGTGGTTGATATAAGCTTTGGTCCTTGTCTTTGCACATGTTATGCCCATCACTTTGGATATCGTTTTATGTGTTTGCATAATTTCATGAATTATATCTTGGCAAACTTTCTTTTATGTGGCAGTTTGAAGACTTCTCCGTTGGCCAACCGTTGTTCCTCTGGCATTAATGGCTTGGTATCGTCATTTGTTACACTCATGCAGGTAGAGAATATGACACTCATTTAGTACACCCAGAATGTTTGCTATTTCTTTCCATGTGAACAATTATATTTTGGTAATAATCTTCTTAAGTGTCAATACAGAAGGAAAATGCTTCGCGTCAGCGTACAATTGTGAGAACTGCTGAAAAGCTGACTCCATTCTCTTTCAATAAGGTACCAGAGACAAACGGTACTTTTGATGATATATCATTAAAGAGACGAAGGCGATTATTTAATGCAAAGTCAGGAGAGTCAATTTCTGCTGATGTACTCTGTGCAATTTGTGGTGGTCCACTTAATGCATCAGAAATACAAAAAATTCAAAGTATGCTTCCACATTGTCAAACGCGTTCGGACATGTTTGCAGCAAATTGTTGTCACAGTTGTTCTTTTCAAATTTTGCCTCGAGATTTGTCGTCTTTGGAGCACTTCTATTCTCTTTTACCGGAAGTCATGATTGAAAGAGTAAAAGTTAGTACTGAATGTGATCACCACAAGTTGAGGTATGCAAGCTAATCATAATTTGATAAGAGAATATGATAATCTAAAGGATTTAAAGTCTCATGAATTTCATGTTCTTTGTGGTCGAGTTGTGTATGCCATGTAGGATGTTTTCTCGACTTTCTTGACCGTGTGAACTTTCATGCAACTAGAGATTATTCATCAATAGGATAACATACCACAGTATGCTTGGGATAAACAATTTGTTCTAGTTAACACCCCTTTTAAAATACTAATTCCAGGCAAGGAAGGTATCTTCATTTTTTCATATTTTATTGCATGTGGTGTTCTTGAATTGTCAACAGAGGCAGAGGATAGGTATGGGTAGCTGGGAGGACTTGTTTTTACTCTTTACTGTACTCAATGTAAAAAAAATTTTCTCAAGGTAGGCTGCATCCATTACATGACTGGAAGGTTACTTTCTTGTCTTCAAAAAATTTCCTGCAAGCATTGTACAGCTGCAATTTTTGTTTTTGTGTTATATGAAATTTCTTACTCAATCCCTAAATGAAACAAAATCATGTAATGAGATGGTATTTTTCCTTTGTTGCATGCAAAATACACTTTGAAACTAAGCTGCTTTTTTCTTGCTTTTTATGGCGTTTGAGTGTCTAGTAACGGTGCCTTTTCCGTTTGAACTAATTAGTATCCATAAAACTAAGGTGTAGAGTGTTTTTTATATCATAATAATTATGACCTCTGTTTTTGTTTAGGGAACAGATTCAAGAGTTCTTGCTCTCAGATGAAGATGAGATGTAAACTGAATCCCTGAAATTATTGGCAGCTGTATAATATTATTCAATTCTAGTCTTCCCGTTGTGTTCATTGGGGTTTGGCCTTGCGACCCATGTTTTTTGTACTAATAAGCGGCTCGATTATTTTTGTACTAAAAAGTTCAATAATAAAAAGCACCAATGATTCACCTTCTCAAGCGCCTTCCCCAATGGTTGATATCGTACAAGGACAACCCATGGTTCCAGTGCCAGCCGGGATGGATTACGGAAAGAGCATTGACAAACATGCTCTGTTTTTTCTTATTCTTTGTAATTTGGATCATCCATTTAACGACCCTGCTTTTGGTTGCATCTGAGCATTGTGCTTCATTTTTGTTTTTGTTTTTTTTCCCCACATCTTTACATAAAAAATATCATTTTCTTTTTTGTTACTATTTTACTGCATGAGTAAAAAATTACACTGGACATCGCATGGAACACAACGGCCTACCCTCTTTAGCCTGTTTTAATGGGCAGGGTTAAGAAATGGTAGTTTGCCAAACTGCAAAACTCGCAATCTCATTGAAGATTGCACAATCCAAGAGGTTCCATGAATGATCTAAATAGGAAACCTAGAGACTTGCATCTTCAATTCAACCAACAAATGAAAAAGTTAACCAGTTCCGAGATATTTACATATATACATAAAGGAATGCAATGGAGAGAATCAGCTCTTTGCAGTCATTGTGTGTGAATCGCACTCTCCCACAAAAGAACAAACTAAGCTCTGAAAATGAGAGCGATTGACTAGCACTGGCAGTACCCTAGCGACTCACTCAGGACATGGCAGATTACATATTAATAACCACAGTAATCATTCCTCATTTCATCATCAAACTTCATTTTTAGCTCTGGATACTTCTCAAAATATTCATTTGCATGCTGCTAAATTTTTTCTGCCATTTGAAAAAGAGAACCTTAAGGTAAGAGATCAAATGTCATATAAATAAAAAACATTAGGATAAAACAAGACCTACAATTCCTGAACTTTGGCAATCTCTTTCTCCAGCCTCTCTGATTCCTTCAAAGATTTCTCTTCTGCTTCTTTCAGTTCAACCAACTGCAATTCATTAGATCTCAGAAAGCAGGCATGTAAAAAAGCAGCATGCGCAATAAAACATCTTTAAGAATGTCAAGATAGGAAAGTTCAGAGGCAATAGAGGAAAGCTGGTCCGGTGATTGTATGGACTAACCAGGGCATCAGATTTCGGCTTGTACTGTGGTGTAACAGTATCAGCATATTTTGGGATCACAATGCCTACAAAGAAAAAAGATAACAGATGTAGATCATTTATATTATATACAACCATCCAAGGTGCTACATAGAGAAAGAGCCAGGTCTATGCAGATCAAAATAGTATTGTACAACACAAACATCAAGGAAAAAAATATGTATAGTCAATTAAGATTCTGTGCAGCTACTTCAAGTCCAGAGCATTTACAGCAACAAGAAAGACTACACTTCTAGGAAGAACTTCGACAGTTAATCGCTACATATTCTCCACAAGTATCGCCCAGATTATGAGCTTATTTTCAATATAACTCTACTCCCAAAGGGAAAAAAACATTCTCTTTAGTTGACGCTTTCAATATCTTCAACATCGAGCCCTTCTTACTGACAACCATAAATATTAAGGTTCAATACAAAATACATTCTCAATCTATATATCAGATGCACCATTCAATAGAATATTAATCAACTGTTGTGGTTCAAGAAAAATATACTCCAGCGATACTGAAGGATGAAAGACAAACCAGATAAAAGGCTTCCCACTTCGTACAGATTCGTGAGAGTTTTCTATGTAAAATATTCACAGCTAATATGGGAATGCTGTCAGAAATGAACATCAACTTTTTATCACGTTTGTCAGATAGAGAAATGAAGCTAAAATAAATTCATTATCTAAGAAAATTACCCATCACCACTGGGTGCCACCCATTGGTCTGTGCCGCATTAACCGGGAGAACAGGCTTACAGTATGCTGCACCAACCGAGAGCCAATTCCATTCCTAACCATGAGAACAGACTTACAATATGCTGCACCAACCGCGAGCCAATTCCATTCCTATAGTAGTCCCAATTAATTGGTTGAGGTTCCTTTAAGGGATAAAGAAAAAATAAATGTCGAAATTCAAATCATAGAACGTCTTTTCATAATTTATCAAATGAACGCCAACAACAGCAGCATTAACAACTTTTGTTTCAACATAAACAACTTTAGAAACCAACAAACACCACATTTTTCCAGCTAGTCGCAGCCGATAGTAATGAAATTTCTCAAGAAAAGCTAACATAAATAAGTTTCTTCAATAAAAAAAGAGAGTAACATACTAACAGATTTTAAACGGATAGATTAATAAGTAATAATCAATACCAGTGGACGAATAGAAAGCAAAAATAATATAAAAAAATAATAATGATAGCTAAAAGAAAAACAGGAAGGATAAAAAAACTGGCTGACTTCGGTTTGGAGGGCATGGATGACCTCGTCGAAAGCGCGGCGAAGGGAAGAAACTCCATGCGAGCTTTCTCGGAAACGAGGATCTTGGCCATCCCATCCCACTCGATGGCCCCCTGCCAGCCTTCACCGCCACCTCTGCTGCCTTCTTGCTGCCCATCTTCCTCCACCCCACTTGCCTCCTCCCCTCTGATTCACCCGCAAATGATGTGGCGCTGTTCAAAAAATTAGACCGTTGGACCACCGGGCCGGTCCGACCCTGTCCGGTCCGGTCGGGCTCTGGACCGGCCTTGCCTTGCCGTTTATCGGCATCTGGCTGGGAGGAGCCCGACCATGCACAGACGAACGAAGAAACGTATACACTCCATATTTTTGTTTTGTTTCGTCTTTTAGATTGTTGTGTATTATTATGGGTTTTGATATCCGACATCAGTGACTCTGATTATTCGATCTAAAATATAGATTTGGATTTGGATTATATATATATATATATAATATTTGAAAATATTTAGATTTTAGAGTAGATATGAATTCGAGGTAATCTGATTCGCATTTGATTATAATACATGATATTTTATGAAATTATATTTTAAAAATATTTAAAATATTATATTTTATTACTTTTCTTTATTTTTATAGTAAAACTTATATGATTTATATTATTTTAGTTAATTGGGTCGGTCGGATAAGATACAAATTTTGCATATCTGAATCAAATAAGATAGGATAAATAAAATATATGTAATCTTTGGATTTAATTCATATATTTGACCTGAACTCATTTCTAAGTATATGATTGAATTCCAAGCATCAGCTTTCCTGTATATCATATTAAAATGCCATTTATTTTTTATTCCCAAATCTCATATTGTTCAAATATTAGTTAGTGCATACACCCCAAAAAATATTATTTTCCGGCTTTGAAAGTTAAAATATATATTGTCCTCTAACTAATTTTCTACTTTATGTTATTTAGGATGTTTTAACTAGGGTTGCTAATTGAGCGAGCCAACTCGTGAGCATTTAGCGTTCGGCTCGGCTTGACTCAACTCGAACTCGAATCTTACGAGCCGAGCTTGAGCAAGGTCGTGTTTGACTCGACTCGACTCGTAGCTCGACTCGAACTCGACTCGATAAAATAATAAAATAATATAATCTTTATATTATATATATATATATATATACAATATAATAAAAAGAAGTAAGATAGTTGAGATGACAAGTGTTCACCTTGATGACCTCTAAGTTGTGGGTGTACTTTTGACTTTTAATAGAGCTGATTTCGAGCTAACGAACGAGCTAGACAAACAAGCTCACAAAAATTAAACAGTTTAAGTATATTCGAGCCGAGTTCGAACACATGTTGAGCTCGACTTGCTTGCTCAATTACCATCCATAATTTTGACCATAGTTTTATGTTTCATCCGTACATATCATGATATGTCTGATACATGTCGTCACAATACACTAGATACATGTTTAAAATAAAATTTTCCATCTTTTCAACCATTTTATTGAGTTATAAGATTAAAAATATCCATATATACCGTAAATATGATCAAATATACAATTTACACATTTCTTTCACTATATTTAGGTGAGTTTTATTGTCCTTTTAAAATTTATCGTGAAAAAAATTGAAAATAGATAATAGTCTTCCTCTCTTTTTTTGTTTTTCTTTTCTTTACTCCTCTTATCAACTCTTATATGATTTATACATCTATAATTTTTTAAAATTTTTTGTAAGGCATATAATACTTTTTTTTCAAAAGATGCTACTTTTTAATTTTGCCTTTGATATAACTAGGTGCTCCATATTTATATTAGTACAACAAAAATAATATTTGTTATCATAAAATTTAACAAAATACTTATTATAATGTACATTTTAAATATTATCATATTTATTTACAAAATAATTTTGCTTTTAGATGCGAGATGTATATGTACTATTATTTCATTCGTCAATTATATAAAGTTTAATTTAATGTTTATTGATGTTTAGACACAAAATTAAATTTAAATGATATTTAATTTTATATTCTTGATAAAGTATTATTATATATATTATTAATCCATAATGTATCGGATTTCTGAAATATACCAGATTTTTAAAGGTCCAATATGTATTTGTGGTCCTATACGGCAGACTCTGGTTTTGACTGTATATTATATATATATATTTATTGGACAAGTAATTTTGATAATTAGTCTAAAACTCGATTTGTTTGACTTCAATTTCTAGTCTATTTTTCAAAGCAAACTTCAAGTTTTAGTTGAATCAATTAGTACTGAATTGATTCGGGTTCAAGCTGAGTTAGCCATCTGTAATGACTTTTTTATATAAATCATGCTAATATTTTATTTTAAAATCAATAAAAGTAAAAGTGACATACCTATTCATATTGATGAATACAGGCATGCATATTCATATTGAAAATTGTTGTTATATAATGTTCTTTGATAATTTTAGTTAAATTCTTTTATGAAGATCTTGATATAAAATGTTGAGCTCGGAGGCGAGCGGAGTAAAAAAAGGCGCTAACTTTTTCGAGCTTATAATTACATTTTCCGAGATAGAACCCGAACCAAACTGAACTTAATCAAACTTTAAACAAATGTATAAAATCAAGTGGCAAATGTTAAACAAAATAATAAAGAATTTCTACTCGCTGAAATACGATACATAAGTATAAAACACACATAATCAGATCATATCACAATATTCGTAATAAAATAGCACATATGTTCCACAAGCCTTAACACATATAATATATCCGTAAGAACACTAGAAAGTAATCATCAATAAAGTATAACACCAATCTATATATCCTCCATCAACTCATGATCATCATCAACGTTTTGGAGGTGGAGAAAGAAAAGGGATGGTTGGAATAGTCGGGATAGATGGAATAGTTGGAATAGTTGGAATATTGGTAGGAATGGACGTTGAAATGGAAGGCAATGGTGGCAATGGGAGCTTAGGGATGGCAGCCGGAATAGTTGGAAGGGGTATCACTGGCAGTGGTGGCAGCGTAGCCTTTGACGTGCCAGGGAGCACAGTCTGCACGGGCAAGACAGAAGACAAGGGAGGCAAGTTTGCCTTTGGCAAGTCGGGGATGGACGGCATAGGTGGTAGAGCTGAGCTTTGGAAGAGTAGTTGGCGGAACAACTGGAAGTTGTGTGGCGTTGGGCAAGCTTGGAATGGGCAGGGCAGGGCCGACGGCGGCGTGGCCACCGGAGTTTGGAGGAGGTGGTGAGAAGCAAGGCAGGGCTGGTGGTTCATGGAGAGCAGCACAATGAACAAAGAGAGGCAGGGGAGAATGGGGCCGGAGGCCATGTTCGTGTGGAGTTCAAAGGTGCAATTGCTCAGGCTAGCTGCAAATGTTGTAAGAGTGAGTTGAAATACACTTAAGGTCAAGCGAGGCTCTACGGACAAGAGAATGCTGGAGACGCAGAAGTCTCACCGGGTCTTCAGATGTGAGTGATTTCGTTGGGAAAATCGATGGTTAGGAATATAGACTATTCAGGGTTGGTGAACTTTTGGTCCTATCCATGCACGGCTGTGGAGATTGACGCAGCTGTTTAGAGGCGTTGTTAGTTCACCGTCTTTTATTCATTTCAATTTGCATGCGTATATGTCAATGGTAACGTTAGAGCTTACGCAGCTGTTGATAAACAACGTCGCAGGCGACTTGATGAGAATAAGAATTGAATCAACTCTAGCTAGAAACATATTAACAAGAAAAATTAGCTTGATTTTATCAAGTCTATCATGTGTATGCTAAATGCTAATTTATGGGTCAAAGTAACATCAAAACTATGAACAATAATTCATTTTACGTGACCTCATTACATTGATTAGTAGTTAACTAAATTTTGTTCTTTTTACGACGCAAGGATGCCGAAATAAGATAAGGAGATCACCCCGCATAAAGGAGAGCGCCAAGCAGCACTGCTGCTATCTTAGACCTTACGAAAACCATGCTACACACCCAGGCATTTTTTTCTTGTTTTTTATTCCTTTTTCGGAGGTGGAAATTGCGTGCGCCTACGTGTATCCGCCACGAACAATAACATGATGCATGACTTATTTGGCCTCGGAAAAGGTCCCTCTGGGCTTGTACCATTCACCCTTCATTGCGCAGGGTCCCACATGTATCTAAACGCAGGGGCATGATTAACCGGGCGCATGCATCCACTTGTGTGCGCTCCTGGGCTGTGGCATGTCCAAAAAGTTCATCTAAAAAATTTTAAAAAAACTTTCGCACATACATTATTAGCGCAATCCTACAAAACATATAATTTCACTATTCCTCGTATCCATACTAGCAATTTTTTCCTTACTTTATAATACAGCCTCATCCAGACTTGCAATCAATCAGACCTGTTTTTACATATGTGTTGCGCAATCCACATGTGTCCTTCCTTCTAAAACAAAACTGAGTCATTATTTATTCAATCATTTATAAAATCATATGAACGAGTCTTCTATTATATATATTTGGGTTGGTTAATGTCTGCAGGGAGATGGATAAGACTTTTATTAAAGAGATAGAGAAGAGAAGCATCCCTGTAGTTTTCACCGCCCACAATTCAAAGTATTCACTTCATATGCTTTACTGCATTGGCCTTACTAGATTTTCCTCCTTTTTCTTTCTCTTTTCTGAGTCCAAATCTTTCCTTAGATTTCTTTTTCTTTGCATGCTTGAAGCTCACCTTCCTTTGCTCTCTTGCTAGCATTCCCCTGCATGCTCTCTTCTCTTTGTGTCCACCCGTGTTTGTCAAAGAAATTCGAGTCGTCCCCACATGGGTATGCCTATATCTTACTTCTCGGGTATGTTTTGAGTTTGTGTCTAACGGTTCTGGGTCGTCTTGGGTGCTGCCTTGATCTTTAAATTTGGGTCTATTTTGGGTGTTCCCATGGGGCCGGTCAGGGGGTTCAAGGAGGAGGAAGGTGAAGAAGGTGGTGGATGATGGTGTGTCGGCTTTGTTAGACCAAGACCCCAGTGATTGGTGGGTCACTTTCTCCAAGAGGATTACTGGTAATCTTCTCTTCTTTCACTTTTAGCTTAGTTGACGAGGAAGTTCTGAGCATATTATTTATGTTTTATTTTCTTGTGTATATGTTAGTATATAAGCTTATGCATGTAATCTGACTTAGTTGTGTAAGGAAATGTTCTTAAAATGATGTTCTTACGACCTATTCCAGTGAGCTGTAAATCGTTAAGTAAGAATGTCAAACTGCAAATGTGTAAGAACGTTACTAGGTTTTCATCAGGATTTTTGAACACCTGTTAGTAACAAGCTAGGGTGAATAGGTAATTGCTTTGGTGTTTTGTAATTAGATATGGTTGTAAGCAGGTTCAAGAGTTTTAGAATCATTCTGCTTTGCCTCTTACAATTTTACCCTAGCTAATTTTACTCATATCTTCCCAATCTTATTTTCCTGGAAAGCTAGCGATTCTGTTGACTGGAAACCCGCTTCTGGTTTGAATAGCCAAGCCACATTCCGATGATTTTTTTCCAAATAGTACTTGATGGTCTTCAAGAACCCAACTCTCACTAAGATTAATGGTTTTCTCCTTATCCTGTTAATATGTGAACACTAGCTAGCCATTAGCTTAAATTCTTTACAAGAGACTCATTTCGTAATGCAAAAGAGCAATTGTAAATATGAATTTATATCTCCATGAATATTTAAAATAATTTAATACAGATCTCGCTTTTATTGTTTTTCCCATTTGTTGATATCATTTATGTTTTCATGTAATGGTTTGAAATTTTACCATTGGACGAAGGCGTAAAAGTTCAATTTTTTTACTGTCACACAATTAGTGTAGTTAGTGTCACTCTCAATATTTTCCTGGTACAACAATTTAATTATTTTATTCTTAGGTGTAATAGATCTTAACTTGGTAATGTGTATTTTACCTCGTGTAACAGATTTTGGTGGTAGAAAAGGATGCTTATTGTTCAATTGTATACTCAAACTGCAATACATATTGGTTATCCTCCTTTTTCATTGGAGAAACCAACCGGAATATGAAGAAGATTAGGAAAAAGTTTTTTGTTGGAGTAAACACTGCCAAACTCATAGCTCTCTTAGGTTCTTCTGAAACTCTATTAAGCATTGTCCCCATTTGGTTCAATATTTGTCTAATGTTATTCTAGTTTGACTGCTTCTTGCAAGATGCCTTGTTTTCTGGCCTCTTTATCTATTTAGGGGCATTATGTTAACGATATCAGGGTTGAGTTTCTAAAATGTGCATTGGAAGTATCTAGTGAGCTATTTTTTAAATGATTTCGTGAATCTTATTGTAGCTCTATCTTGCTATTTATTTCTTGTAGCCTTTGCAAAGTAGGATATGCCTAATTATAGGGAGAAAATAGAACCCTACTGTTTTGTCAATGAAAGCCAAACATAGGTTATACATTTGTTGTTTTTCGAGGCTCAATTTTTGTGATTTTTTCATTTCAAAAATGACCAAAGACGTTTAGAGAAGTTAGTCATATAAACAGCCTTTTTTATGTGCATCAGATGAACCGCTGTATGTAAATAGTTAACAGTTTTGGTTGTTTTATTCGTCTTCAACCGTTCATTTCTTGTTAATAGTTTCAGATGACCCCGCTCTGTGTTGACTTCTATGACGTTTTTATTTTTAAAATTTGAAATTACATTAGACTGAGTCCTGACAAAACTATCAAAGTCTTCTCATCTTTGCATTTCTTGTAAGGACTAAATAGGTTGTGAACTTATTCTTATTACAAATGATATTATTTCCTGGCACTGACCCTTTCTTTGAGGTAGAATTATGAGTTCGGCTCATTAAAGAAAAATGAATTTGATGATGATTGGTGGTGACTTTCATATTAGTTCTTTTTATACATGTTGGTCACTAGGGTCTTTCCGATGCTTTGATGTGTTCTTATTGAGCGTTGTTTTGGTTCTATAAGGTTTAAAGTGTTGGTTTCCTGTACTTCGTAATGAGTGTTGATACTGAGATATGATGATAACAAATGACATGATAGACAAATGTATTGATTCATCTATTCACATTATGTAAGTGATTGATTACACGTGTTTGCGTTTAGGAATAGATTAGTTTTCTCTCTTTTGAATTTGGTGCATAATAAGTTTTGGTGTTGATCGCAAAGCCATATTTCAACTTTAAATAGAAACACTAGCATAAATGCCATGTTCAAGGTCTCGCCTTTATGTTAAAGGTTTATTAACCAATATACTGATGTACAGGTCCTCTT
This sequence comes from Piper betle, assembly GCA_033002965.1. Lineage (NCBI taxonomy): Eukaryota > Viridiplantae > Streptophyta > Magnoliopsida > Piperales > Piperaceae > Piper > Piper betle. Next base: position 94,620 of record JAURVB010013444.1, on the reverse strand, counting down.
TCTTCGTGTCATGGCTTGAATCAGTTTGAATCCATCTTCAAGGTGTCAATAAAGACATTCACATATATATGCTCACTTGTAAGAGACGATCTTATGGCTAAACCAACAAACTTCAGTTGGCCTAATGGAAAAGTTTTATCCGTAAACGATCTGGTTGCTGTTGCTCTGAGAAGATTGAGCTCTGGGGATTCCCTGCTGACAGTTGGTGAGTTATTTGGAATGAACCAGTCGACCGTGTCCCAGGTCACTTGGCGATTTGTGGAGGCCATGGAAGAAAGAGGACTTTGCCACCTTCAGTGGCCAAATACTGAAGATGAAATGCAGAAAATAAAGACAAAATTCGAAAATATACGTGGTCTTCCTAATTGTTGTGGAGCCATTGACATTACTCACATTATGATGTGTCTCCCATCAGTGGATCCGTCCAATGATGTCTGGTTTGATGGTGAAAAGAACCACAGCATGATCTTGCAGGCCATTGTTGACCCTGACATGAGATTCAGTGACATTGTCACTGGATGGCCTGGATGCATGGATGATTCCTTGGTGCTAAAAACATCAGAATTCTTTAGGCTCTGTGATAATGGTAAAAGATTGAATGGCAAGAAGATAGAATTATCTGAAGGATTCGAAGTGGGAGAATACATTGTTGGAGATGCGGGTTTTCCTCTGTTACCTTGGCTGATGACTCCATATGATGTCAATAATTCTACAAATTCAAGGGCAGACTTCAACCGCCGACATAATGCTACGAGGACGGTGGCACGCAGGGCTCTTGCCAAGCTGAAGGACATGTGGAAGATTGTTCATGGAGTGATGTGGATGCCAGATAAGCATAAGCTACCAAGAATTATACTAGTTTGCTGTTTACTTCACAACATTGTTATTGATTTGGAGGACGATGTGCAGGACGAGATGCCCTTGTCTGACCAGCATGATGCAGGTTACAAACAGCAATTCTGTGATGCTGTAGACAAGAATGCATTTGTAACAAGGGATTTGCTTTCCCGATATTTGTCTGGGAGAACATTCATGCAAAATGGCATGTCTATCTTCCCTTAGATTTTTCATTTATTGTTTTTCGATTATGGTTGGTGATTGCAGTGGAATAATGGTGTCATACATCTTTTTTATGTCGTTTTACTGGTACTTGACAATCTGTTCAAAATTGTTCCTGTTTGAGGGAGTTCCAACGGAGTACAAATATGTTGGAATCTTACCTGCCCTTTCAACCTTCGTTCATCCTGAACTGCCTTGCATGCTCAATTCGAATTGTTAGTTTTTCACTCTAATTATAGACGGTGATGGTCTATGATGCAAGTTTATACAATTTCAAGTTATACAAAAGTTTGTGTTTTAATTAATGTATAAAAATCATCACTTTTTCTTCCACCTAGTACTTAAAAGAAGACGTGGATCTTAAACGAAGAAATATATAATTATAAATGATAATGTTTTTGATGATTTCAACACTAACTCTTTTCTTTTATCCAGACTAGGGATAATATATAGGGCAACATATGTATACATATAAATAAATCATAAAAATATTCATTACTCATGTATAATTTATATTTGAAGAAGAAAAGAGTAGAATTTTTATAAAATCAGTGATAAAAAAACAGTAATTGTAGTTATTATTTATCAAAATAAACGACAATGAATACTTTTGTTCTTAAATTATTTTTTCAACATTTTTGTACACGGACCTTTTATGAATTTATTTTAATTCTGAAATTAGAAAAGGTTACAAACATCCGACCGACCGTCCGTTTTCCACATCCTCACGGACCCGACACCCTGCTTTCCCCTCTTTCTTCCTCCACAATGCTTCCCTTCCCCTCCCTCCCTCCCCCGCCAAGATTTAACACGTACAAGCTCTATCAAAATCACATCCATGGACGCCAAGCTCTTCAAGGACAAGAGGTTTTGGTTCGCATCTTTCCTCGTCGCTTGGGCCGCCGCCCTCCAGGTCCACTTTTTCTTTAAAAAAAAAATGTTCCCTCCCGCCCCTTCCCTTCCTCTCTGTCGAGAATGCAGTTTCTCTGTATGTTTTCATCTTTTTTATACTGTCTTTTCATCTCATTTGTACGTAAACTTGCGTAGAATATGATCTGGAGGGTGATCTCAGTTTAGTCATTTTTTGTTTCTTTATCTCTTTATTTTTACTTTTATTTTTCCCAGTTTTGAATCTGGCTCGGCACTTTGTGGCTCCGATGAATGTAAATATGGAAAATTGGTCAGAGTGCATTGTTTTTTTATAAATAACCAAATATTTACCTCCCGACGCAATTCATGGTTTAGGGTTTAGGATTTATTGCTAATTTAATATGGTATTTTAACAAGGTTTGAATGCCACTGGAAGCGAAAAAATAAGCTGGTGCAATTTATTCGACCCTTTCTTTGTGTCATAATTACTAGGCATCATAGCATGGCTAGGTACAAATTCCAGATGAATATGTGTGTTAAGATAAAAATACTAGAAGACTCACTTCTCTTGTATAGGTTAAGATTTTTAAGGACGTGTGGTAGTTCAATCTGTTACTATCATTTTATTTGCTTTTTATTTCCTTTTGGGCAGTGGCATATGTCCTGGATGCAGAAGCAAGATTCTTTTAAGGCCAAATTTCGAGATCTGGACAAAAAGGACAATGTCGAGTGATTGTTTCTCATCTTACAAAGTGAGTTCAGATTTTTTTGTTGATTTTATACAAGTGGCTCACTTTCTTCGTGTTCTGTCATATTTCTCTTTATGAATTTGCGACTATTTCCTAGTGCATGATTTCATTTACTTGTGGCTATTTGCCATTGTTTGGAGGTTTTAGTTTTTTCATCCTCGATAATTTTATGCTTATGGATGAGGAAGAAGCAGCAATAAGGTGTTGTTGTCTGCAACTTTTATCCTTTTCGAGTAAGAAATTGTTAAAATTTGATCCTCTATGCTTGACCCAGTATGATTCTGTTGGCAGATAAATAGGGGGAACTGTTGATCCTTGTAGATGTGCTTGATAAAGGTATTCTGTTTACTTCCTTGTGACCATCTGCCTTATCTATTGCTTGTAGATGTTCAAGGTAACTTCTACACAAAATTATGATTAACTTTTTTTAACTCAAGTTAACTTCTACACCAACTACTATTATTTTTCCTATTGGTATAGCTTGCTTAGCCTATGTCAGTAATTAAGCTCTTTTGCTACTGCCTAGTACCATATCTTCTTTCTTTCCAAAGCCTGTTACTATATCTTTGTGTAGTAAAAAAATCATTTCCTTGAAGTTGATAAAATTCAAATTTATATGGTTTTGTAATATCAATGTTACCATCGATAATCAAATAATTGGGTTGTTTGTAAAGATACTGTGGTTTTGGAAGAACTATTTTAAGGTGTTAAATCATGTTATTTTTTTAGAGCCATCCCCGTGTGAACCATAGACAAGATTCTGTATTCTTATATCCTGTGACAAGTACAACCCTTGTTTTCATTCATAAATGTGAGATTTTTTCAATCGAATAGATGAGTTCAGTAAAATTCAGATATGTTTGCGTGGTGTGGTCACAATCCTGATTTCTTTTTCTCCAATGATCACGATTTCATTTGCTGTTTATTGTGTTTTGCGCAAGCCCAATGCCCAGGCAAGGTCAATTTATAGATTATGATAAGTGAAAACGCATTGCAAAAACATATTGTATCAAAGGTTCTCATTTGTTAGTTTTATACATTATTGAAATTTTCTGCTGGACAATGTAGGCTGTAATTATAAGTTGACGTGTTTCAGACTTTCCATATGAGTATTGTTTTAAACTAAAGCTTGTTGATTTAAAGCCTTCTAACATGTGAGTGTCAACAATTTATGTTAAAAGGGGCAAGCGTTGGCATATTAGTATAACAAATGGTTTTCCCTAATTGCGAAAGTAATTGTGGTGAAATTTCATAATTAGGGAAACATCTTTTTTTTTCAAAATTTTGCGTAACTGGTCTTTCCTTTTGCCATGTAAAAATTAATTATTTGGATCATAAAACTTTGTTTTTTTAGTTTGATGGAATACAGGAGACCAGTGTGTTTTGCAGTTTTGGGTATCTCATACTTTTGACTTTTGAGCTATTGATCTTTGATGGTTTTTAATCAACTCTAGAAACCTTAGCCGACTTCGTTACCAATTTTATGAGTCTGGGAAAGACCCAGTAATGACCTTTAATTAGACAGTCACACAACTTGGAATAGTTTTCAAGAACGTCATGAAAACGTAAACGCTGCGGCCTGTGTTTGGCGAACCTCTTTCGTTAGGTGTAACATCTCAAATGTGAATATTGTTGGTGTCAATATTTTCGTATTGGAATGCTTACACGTAGCCAATCTCAATGTTCAATCGCGTATGTGCAGCCTTTGCGACATATGACCTAGCAAGGTTTTATAGATATATATATATGACCAAGTAAGTGATTCAAGGAGCCCATCATCGTCAAACTATGAAAAAAACACAGCTCCCCTATATCAACCGACGAAAAATTTTCAAGCTCACTTCATTTCGCCTACTAGAAATTAGATGGGTTAGGATTTTGTAAGTCTAACAGTATTTTGCATTTAGGTGATGTAATTAGATGTTTAGCTTTTAGTGTTTATTTGTGTTTGCGGTGTGAACCTTTGTCTAAACTTGTTATATGAATAAAATAAAAATCGGATTGCTTGTAAGGATGAAAAAACCAGACGCAAGTACACCACTCACATTTTGAACCTTCATTAATCATTATTGTAAGACATAGAAAATTAACAAAGAATAAATATGATGCCCATTTATAATATAGTAAAGTAATAGTAATATATATAATTTCAGCGATACTGATTAGAATATTTTGGCAAGGTAAATATTGATCAGCATAATTGATTTATAATAATTAATTCTCTAGTTTGTTCATTTTAATGTATGTTTCTTCTGAGATATCCTATAAAAAAATTGTTCACTTCGTTGTTAATTTAATGCCTTAATAATGTGAATGAATATGAAGGAATGATCAAATGACCGCCTGTTGAGTTCCTGATATTTTATGACTGCATCATATCGGACGTACCTATCTCTATGTTTGTTTGTTTGTTTTAATTCATTCACCAGTAGAAGGAGCCCTCTATCCTCTTCTTTCTTCTTCAATGGCGGCTCCACCTGCCACGGCTCGTACCGATCACGACTACCTCATCAAGCTTCTTCTCGTCGGCGATAGTGGTCCGTTTTCGTTCCTTTTTTCTACTTTCCCGTCTTTTTTCCAAAAAATTTTGCAATGCGATCTTGGTTGTTTCCGGAAACTAGTATTGTTCGGTCAGTGCATTTTTGTTGGTTTTATTTTTTGTGGTTTTAGTTATCTAGTTAACGCTTGAATTCCTGGTGCTTGACGCCATCTGGGATTGGGATTGAGTTTTTGTACGTACGACCCCCAAGAATTTGATTTTTTGTGCTTGTAATGACCATGATCGCGTTGTTTTGATTAAATGGTTTTTTGTTTTGTTCCGTTCATCTCTGAACGTTACCTTGCATGAAGTTATATAACTCTCTATAAGATTATATTTATGCTGGTTGTGGATTTGTAGGACTTTCGAAATGATAACTGTGTGTTAAATTTCGTATTTGATAATTCTGTGTTGTCTTGTTTGACTTGCTGATGGCTGTTATAGTTGTAATTTTCCTCATCTTTTTTAGTGTCTGGGCATGTTGTATGGGAAAAGATGCTTGTTTTCCTCATCTGTTTGATTGTCTTTTTTTGGGAAATATATCAAGCATTGCCATTTGATAGACTTTCAAGATTATATCAATTATGGCGATTTGAATAAGTTTTCTTTCACTTCCGGCCAAACCACTGTATTAAACGCCATTACCTTAAGTTTTTGCTTGACAAACATTATTATCCATTAATTCTAACACCCGAAATCCGGTTCACACTCGTGAACTAAACCGGCATGTTACAGGCCCCGGTTAGGTCGGCTAACCCGACCCTAACTCGTGCGGATCCGATCTCGGCGTCTTAAAATGAAAATCCAACTTACTATATGTATGTATGAATGTATAAAATCCTAACAGGATATTACATGGATGACATGTAATTATTTTTCACACCAACACAATTACAATCTAAATTAATAAAAATTCCAAAACGAAAGGGACAAAATTTCCCCTAAAAATGTAATTAGGGGCCACCTTGTGAAAATCATATATTCAAGCATATATACGCTTAGCAACAATAGCATTCGAGACTTCTAATCTACTATATTCATCATTCTCTGAACTTTGGGTCCTAACCCATCACACTTTTGTTGCTCTACTCTAATCATTTCATGTCATGTCATTGTCATGCCTCAAATATTTAATCATAGCATGTTTATAAAATAACATCATAAATAAAACATTAAACATTCAATCACCCAATGTGTGTGTGCAGAAGACCTTATTGCTCCTATGTCCTGGCCGGCACATCTATTTCGTGCTTATCACCTACATATATATAGGAAAAACGTCAGTAACAAGCGTTACTGGTCCGAAAAGAAAATAATTATAACAAATTGGCTATGAGAGCAAACTCTCGTATGAAAGAAAACAACATATACTCTACGTGAACACTCTGAAGGGCACTACTGAGGAGCCACTGTAGCATCCCAAACTTAATGATCTGCTGCTAGTACTGTGCTGCTCTCGGCACTTCTTTTTCAGTACTTCTCGTGAAACTTTATCCTAAGCCCTCTCCGTACCTCAATATTTCTCCTGGCCTTGAGCACGAAGGCCGAGTACTCTCAGGCAGTCGCCTTTAGTACCCTTTGAACCACAAATCCGAACATGTACTATACTAAACAGTACCCGTAAACCTTCACGTTTTCCAGGTGTGAGGAACTCAAACACTGATTTGTCAGGATCCCTCAGGAATGGAACAGTCTGTTTGCACTAATCCAGAGTCCGCTTTGACTGTCACGGCATCCTCTACATGGTACGTGCAATTGATCTCTCCATCTCTCGTCTCACTGAAAACGCGAAAATTACATATATATAGGGTTGGGTAAGGATTTATATAATAGGCCCGAAGGCAACTTGTGGTGGATCTTGTTTTCGAAATCATCCTCGAGGGATCTCATCCTCGAGGGGTTATTAATCCGGAAAACTATTCGATTAAATGGCTCGAGTTAAGTGGGATCCGATAAAGCGCCACTTAACTCGTCCTGTAGGCATTAAAACAAACATACAATAGAAAAGAATAAAACAGACGAGTCCTAAACAGACCTGGTAGAAGCTCCAAGCGTGTCATCGCGCGTAGCCGGCGAGCTCCTACTCCGTACCTATACATCAAAACTAAATACTAACGCCCGCTAACTAAATGATGCATCAAACTCAATAAACATCAATCACAATCAATAATCATAAATATGAAAATAATTCTAACTCATCCTATTCCTACCAATTTTATTGTATTTTTCCTAAGTTACATTACTCGATTAGCATGCTCAACTCGATCTACCTCATTAGATCACTCACTATTCATTCTCAATTAATTGCATCATGCAATCATCACTATACTCATACTCATATATTTATCATGACAATTATTCAATTCTAGCATGTTATACTAACAATCATAATCAATTTTAAATAACTCAATCGGAGGTAATTATACCTCATGTAGTCGGCAATCGGCGACGGCTAGGGTTTCGCCGCGTGTCTCGGAGCTCAAATTCAGCGCTCATCGGCGTCCGAAACTCGAACGGCCTCGACTGGGTTAGCCCCGCGGAAGATCCGGTGAATTCTAGAAATTCAGATTTTTCGGCGGTTTTCCGGCAGCTGCTGGCAGTTTTCCGGCGGCTTCCGAGTCAACAATCACCGGCGGCATCTGCTGGCCGGAAAGTAGTAGTGTTGGGTACCCTTAGAACCGGCTCGGCGAGCCTGACTCATCTATGAAGTCGACGCGGCCAACGGAGGCGGCGGCTCGCCGGAAAAAGGCTAAGATGGAGCGGCGGCGATGGCCTCCGCTTTGGTCGGGAAAGGCGGCTGAGGGGTCGAGGGTGCCGAGGCGACTGCTAGATCGCGGTGGCGACGGTGCCCGGTGGCGCGATTGGCGACGGAAGCACGACGCCAAGGCGCGGCTTCCTCGCTCCGCGGCGGCCAACTCGTGGCCGGGCCTGGTCGGGGTGGCAGGGCGACGCCGTGGCCGGGCTGGGTGGCATCGATCGGTGGCTAGGCGGCGTCGGCCGTGGTGGCGGTGGCGCGTGAACAGGGGCGGTGCGGCGGTTAGGGTTTGGGCGTGGGGGAGAAAAGGTTGGGGTGAGAACTTAGTTGGGTGGCAAACTCGTAAATAATACTTGACTCGTCTCTGACTCGAGTCAAGTATCATAACTAACTCGAAGTAAATCCTAAAAAAAATCCATAAAAATCGAGAAAAATTCGATAAAATCAAACAAACATTAAAACATCATAATGATATGCTCTAAAACTATCAACCCACCCAAACTGCCCGTAATATGTCCTAATGCGATAAACGGCCTAATACTAATTCTACGATCCACTCTATATATAATAATAAAAAAATAAACTGCATACCGTCATATACTCTAATAACTCATTTTTTTCTACTGTGTTTATGACGTCATCATCGTATACTTGGATACGCATGACCCTCATAACTTATACACCTGATTGGGTACGCATGACGCTCATAGTTTATACACGTGACTTGCGTCGGCTCAGTGTACGTGTTCTAAAACTCACTCGATTCAAAAATAACGATCGAACTGACTGATTCTGAATATAAAATCTTAACTCGAACAGTGAGTTTTACTTTAATGGTTGCATACATCACCCATCCTGTTTGTCGGAACATTCGTTACCAAAGTCGAAGCAGTCGACTGATTTCAACAAGTACAACTGGAGATGAAAAAAATGCTTAGACATTTTTCTATTTAAATCATTGACAAATATGGAATTTATTCATGAACAAACAACTTACTGCATTATATATAAGTTCTTACAAAGTTCTCTACTTTTTTCTTGGGTTTGGCAAGGCTGTAATTATTGACTAGGTGTAGACCGGAGGCACTTGTGGCATTCTTCGGCGTGGAATTCAATCCGTGTCTGATTTGACGTCGAGTTGACTAGAGAGTTGAAGGGGACCGAGGCACCGGAAAGAACGTGCCAGTGAAATAAAAAAATTAAGTTAACTGTGTGAGGAAATACGATGATTTTTTGGGTGGTTTTTTAAGGTTTAATTTGAACTGAGTTACTCTAGAGTGGTTTAATAATTACGAATTAATTATTTTTAAAAAAATTTAATTATAATAATATAGTAAATTTTTTATCATTTAAAAATTAATTTACCTTTGATATCTTTAATTCTAATGTCTTTTCATCTTCTTTTTGCCTTTTAATCTTCAAATTGACTCCCCTCTGGAATACTAGAAAACAGTGGAACAAATTTCGCTTTGATCCAATGTTGTGAAAGCCCTTAAATATTTTTTAAATTGAACCAGTCTCGAGCCGGACCAAGTTAGGTCGGTTTAATTGAACTTTGCAAAAGCGGTTGGTTGGACCCGGTTCACTCCAAGGCTTGTGAACTTTAATTAAGTCTAATGGACGTCATCACGAGCCACCAAATGGTCACAGATTTGGACACCTTGGAGGCGGATACAATCTCATGCAATGTGAGCACATCCCATGTAAAATGAGTCCTTTCAATTCTTCTCCTTACTTTTTCTCGTTTTTTCTCAAAGCATGCCAGAACTCCCCTCCACCCGCGACGGCGATGAGGTAGTAGCCACTGGTGGATGCCAGCAGCAAAGCTCTCTCGTGAGACTCCTTCCTCACGATGGCAATGGTCCCTATGGCAACAACGCAGCAGGCTTTTGGGATAAAATGGCTCCAAACGGCAGCGGCTACACGATTACCGCCTTCGGCAAAATAGCAAGTTTCCAAGTGGCACTTCAAAGCGGCGGGTCCTGTCGTATGGTGGCGAACCTTCTCTTCCTCTTGACTCGAAGTTGCACCGACGACTTCCACTTCAGTTATTATCAGCTCCAGCCGGTGGTACTCTGAGATGGCAAAGCTTTCTGTTTGGCAAACGAGAGGCTTCCCAACAACAGCATGGTGGCAAACTCGTGATGCAGCAGCAGTGCTCCGGCGTGAAGACTCCGGCGAGGTCGAAACTCCAAAACAGCAGGACTCAAGTGTGGTAAGTCGGCTCTTTGGGTGACAACAAATCTCCTCCTGCTTTGGTGAACTTCGATTCTGAATGAAAGTGATACGGAAATGGGACAACAATTCTTAGGCAGCAACAAGCAGCAAAGCGAACTCGTCTATCTCAGGCTTCAATGTCTCACAACGACAACAACTTTGACAGGCTCCGACAAGGCCTCCTTGGTGGGCTGCGAAAGGCCTTCGAACAGCAACGTACTGACTCCATAATTGCTTCCCAACAACTCTTTGAAGCGAAAATGTCAGGCACTCCACAGTGGCGGGGAGGGTGGTTGACTTCGGCCAGCTCCTTAGCAGGGCTTCACCACGGCGGCCACATGGTAGGCAGTAGATTTCCTCCACTTGAACCGCTTCAGAACTCCTCTAGGGCGGCTAGCAAGGATGGTGGTCGGCGGAATCTCGGGCGGACCTTGCATGGGGAGAAAACTCCCAGTTTTACCTCTTCATTTCCGGAGTCAGAACAAGTCTGGACAGCAATAACAACACCGACAAGGGCAGTTGGTGGTGAAAGCTCCCGAGTTGGTAGTTTGGAGGCCAGAGATGACCTTGGACACCGAGTTGGTAGACGGCCGCACCTCCGGTGCAGTAGTCGTTCTCTTCTTGGTGAGGGCAGCAACTCTTGATATATCTCTTTTTTGGTGCCTCAGCAGCATGGTGCCGGAAGGGAGGAGGGCGGCTTTATCGCTTGGTGATGAGAGCGCCGAACAGTAATGGCAACATCATTCTTCGACAAGGCGGTGAGGGGACGGAAATCCGGCGAAGCAACCAGAGCATCTCCAATCTTCAAGGGTGCACGTTCTCTTCTTCACAGCAAGCAACCGGCGGCCTTCCAAAATTTCGCCCCCCCTTGTCCATCATGTAATGGGCTATTTATGGAGGAGAACCACCACCCTTCTCCTCTTGCATTTGGTTCCACGATTGAGGCTTCAAACCTTCACCGACTTGTTCTTATCCATCTATCTCTTGTCTTGTCTTCTTATCTTAATCTTGGAACAACTTGGTAAAATTTGAAGATGACTGAACCAACTATGGAGGGCTTTTCCTAGCTTGATCATAGTTGCGTGCGGCTTGACCATGCACGGTGGTTACCATGATATAAAATTTAAATTCTGGCTACACTTGTTGGCTTTTCCCTTGTTTTCTTTTCCCCTTCTGTGAATTATTATGCGTACTATTTATTACCATATTGAAGATTCCTCAGTACTTCGTTTTTTCCGTCCGAGGATCGAGCATTCAGTGACATGAACCAAACTCTTAAGCCGAATTAACCATGGTTCTATATTTGAATAACCTGTCTGAACAGAACCAAATTAAACCTATAAACTTCAGCCTGGTTCTTGGTTTAGTTAATTTGGAATTTAACTTTGTATTTGGATTTTGGACAAATATTCATTTGGAAATATTTCAAATTTTACTAAGTTTTTTCTCAGTAATGTTAATTTAAAAAGTTATTTATATTTCTATTGATATATTTAATTCGTCTAATTTGGATTTAAAATAGTTATGGAACATCAGTCGAGCAAGAAACTGTGTTAAAATAAATAAATATGTTCAGTTATGGAAGTTTGATTCTGAACCGGAATTTTTTACCAAAAAGAAGCCTAATATAACTGAAATTTTCTGGAACTGAATCCAAATGATAGAACAGTTCGGTTCTATTGGGCTATAAGAGGCCTCATTTTTTTTATAAATATAAGATGCAATTTGAAGTTTTCATATGACTCATCAGAATCTTGTATTTTATTTCGAATGGTGTTGAGTTGAACTTTAGCTTATCTTGTAGATGTTTTCAGCTCAAGTTGTTTGCTATATAGTTGGACTATTCAAATCAAAATTAGTTTTTTTTAAGGATTGTCATCCAATTTGGTTTGGTTCTTGCCATATATTTATGTTATCGTTTAAAGACTTGACTTCCTTTATTTTGTCAAATGGAGGGAAAAGAATTGCAAGCAATACATTACTTCATTTCATGTCTGTCGCCAGGTGATGGGAAGAGTTGTTTTCTTCTGTAGTTTTAAGATGGTTCATTTACTACTAGTTTCATTACGACTATTGCGTATGTCCACCTGATTACATAATTGTGAATTTTGGAGTGTAAATTTCTTATGGAGCAAAAGCACCTCTACGTTTCAGAATTGAGTACAAGGTTAGAAATATTGAGCTTGATGGACAAATTATCAAACTCCATATCTGGGACACAGCTGGTCGGAAGCGTTTCAAAACAATCATTACTGGCAATTTGTTCTCCTTGATTCTGCTCAGCTTTGAGACATAAGAGGGCTTCATATATTTTTAATGCATCCCATTGAAGGGCTTTTGTTTCTTAAGAGTTGAGTACTGATAGAAGGATTATTTTCTTCCTTCAGCTTACTACCGTGGAGCCGTAGGAATCTTCTTGGTTTATGATGTCACAGATGAATCGTCTTTAACAGAATCATGTTTCCGATTAAGTTTATCTATTCCATTCAATTTGTGATACATTATCTATTTTTCCAGTTATTGCAGTATATTTTATACAGACATAAGGAGTTGGATCAGGAACATTGAACAGCATGCATCCGACAATGTTAACAAGATACTAGTGGGTAATAAGGCACATGCATGAGAGTAAAAGGGTACATGCCTCATGTTTTCTGTCTGCAAATAAGAGTTGATATGCATGAGTGAGATTGTCATGTTCACATAATATACAGGCAGACCTACTTCGTGGGGCCAAGCTCTTGCAGATGAGTATGGCCTCAAATTTTTTGAAATAGTGTGCATCAATATGTCACGTCCGATAAGCTTTTAAACGGGACTTGTAATAAGTTTTACGAGCCTCTTTTAATCTAAAAGTTAGGTTAAAGAATAAGACTTTCTTATTACCTATATACAAGTCACCAATCACCTCTATACATGATGTGAGATAAACCTAACAATTCTCCCCTTCACACATCATGTCACTCGAATCATTTCCCCTCACAACATGTAGGCTCACATGTTATAGTGAAGTTTTAGAAGAATTCAATTTAGGCTAACCCACCCGAATCATCTCCCCTCACTATATAGTGAAGTTTCATGAGACTCCAATTCGAGTTGGCCCGAGGCAATACTAAACGAGTTTGGTATAATGGGCTTCTAAACGGGACTGACAATAAGTGTTATGAGTCTCTCTTAATCTAAAAACTAGCTTAAAAAATAAGATTTTTTCATTAGCCTATATAAAAGTCACCAGCCACCTCTATATATGATGTACGATAAACCTAATACATTATTCTATATTTGTTTGTGTTTTCTTGTGGTTTCAATTGTAACCTGAAATATAACTAGCATAACTCCTATTGCAGAGTGCATAAACTAATTTAAATGTGGAGGAGGTTTTCTTCTCCATTGCGAAGGATGTTAAGCAACGCCTGGTGGATACAGTTTCAATAACTGAGGTTTAACAGCATTATTTTTATACATGAATTCCATTTATTTTAGACGTCATAAGAAGTATGAAGAAACCTTAGCTAAACAAAAATAGGGTGTTGCATGTTTGGTGCTGTAGAATTATAAGAGTAAACATGTTTGGTTACTAGTCCTACAATACATTACACTTTCCTTTTAGCTGAGTTGAGTTCATTAAAGGTCATCAGCTGATCAACTGCTTGTTTTTTGTTTCAGCCACCGACGATTAGTATCAACAGGCCTGACTAGACAGTAGGAGATGGTAAAGCTCTTGAAAGGTCTGCCTGCTGTGGATCCTAGACGATTGTTATTATGTGTAGATACAAAGCGAGTGAGCATGCTCTGCAACCTTATGGAAATGAACATTGAATCAATTTGTAGCGCGTGCAGTTCTAGTTATCAATTTATGGGTGGTTGATATTTTCTGATCATCCTTTTGACTGGATTTTTTGTTCCTTATATGAATGAAAGCATTAAAGTTAATATTATCTCTGACAACTAACCGAGTTGCAATTTGTTAGCGTTGCAGAACAAGACAGTTGAATAGCCAAGTTTTCTTGTTCCTGTCAAAACTCGAAAGTACAATTTGTGGGAGGAGTTTCAAGTTTCAATTTTTGTGCAGAACTGAAAGCAATACCCGATTTAGGAAAAATAAAACTGAATATGTTATATATAAAAATTATTCCTTGCGGATTTCTTTGGGTGACATGAAAATATTTCCAATGAAAAATTATTTTCACAAGAAATAAAAATACAATAAAATAAAATCACATGAAAATTTTAAAGTTTTTTTTATATGTATGGATCGTAAGAAAATGAGATGAAAATAAAATATTTTTTTTCAATACATGTCTCCCATTTTTTTTCAATTTTTTTTATATTTTTTACAAAAAAATATTATTTTGTAAAATTTTTATACATACTTGTTTTGATTGAAAATAAAAAAAAATCAACTAAATTTCAGGACATTCGAATCAAAAAAAAAATTTTTACATTTTTTTTCTTGTAATTTCGTGACAACAAAACAAACCCTTAATTTTCTTGTTTATATAATGTTGTTTTTATTGGAATTTTAACAAACAGGTGAAGTAAACCTCACATCAAAGCATATAGAAAGCTTGTAAATTTCCAAAAAAATTGCATGCATTCTCTGACTTATCATCCCAAGCCCCCCCTTGTACACGATTGTTGTACACGAGTTTGCGTTGGGCCGTTTGGAAAACGATGGGAATTTGATGGAATAATTGTTGTAGTGGTGTCGTGAAGTCCAACTTTTTACATGTAGAAGGGGTTAGGAGGTGTTGGACTCGGGGGATAGCGAGGGGACAATTTCGTTGCCCGTTCTAATATTATAGCTTACATTACACAAGGCCGCGTACTACAACATTCTATTTCTATCACGTGAAGCTTGCCATCATCTGGATCGCTGAGCAAGTAAACACCGGCCGATTGTGGGGGATCGTATTCTTACATGTACGCTGTTCTACAAAGCATGCCATGTTTAGTCTGTTATACACGTGATATTCAACACCATTGAAATTTCTCATCCATTGACAAAAAAAATTACCATGGAGAATCTTTCCCATCCAAAACCATCCCTCGCGTCCAGCTTTCAACACATTTTCCTACCTCGGCTAATGACATATTTATTACCAACTTACATCGACTAATTGCGCGCATATGTACTAAACCCTGATGACGATTTCTTTTTCCGCATAACTAATTAATGACGAAAATTACACCTGGTTACGTCTTCACTACAGAATTAATCTTCCATTCTTACAGACGCAACCCTGAATCCAAGAAACCATTGATGAGAATGATTGGGCATTCCTAAATTCTTGAGCTATACATAAATGAAACGATGTGCTATATATATTTATCTTAAACTTTGGGTTGAGATTGGCGCCCATCCCCCAAGTATATGTTTTAACCGGTAGATTGATACAATAGAAACCTCCCGTAAAATTCCCACCCATCGCCTAACAAATAAAGTCCATAGAAGATATAGATAAGACCCTTCTCTCTTTCTGAGTAAAGAAATAATTCAATATTGTTCGTTCTATATACATATCTTAACAGATCAAATCAAATGGAATTTCAACTATATATCTAGGGAATGAATTTTTTTATAATATAAAAATTTATTTTGATAGGTGTAACTATTAGACATAGATCCAATTTTTCTATTTCTTGGATTAAATCCGTTGAATTGTGAAGAATTCTTTTCTGTATAATAAACAGCTTACGAATTCTTGTACCTAAACTAGAGACTTGTATCCTCTACTTATCCTTTATTTTCTTCTTGATAAGAGTGGATGCTCTGTGATGTTGATGGAAAGATCCCAAGCCATATAAGTTAATAACTTAAGTATGTGATAATTTTATATCCAAAGAAGTATTTTTAAATAAAAAGAAGCGTAACGAGGACTTTAATGGTGAAAATGACCAAGCAGTACTTCCCCTTACTCCGATCCAGAGTATGTTCCTAATCGCCTCAATAACTATTAACTTCCAAATGATTATTACAAGTTTGGTCCATCAAAGCAAACGTATATATTTCATAAACCGCCCACTAATTCGATGTGATAATCTGTGATATATATCACTCGAAGTTCTGATCATATATTTTACGTACACATTCATGAAAGACAAGATGAACCAATTCACGAAGGTAGACAAAATTTTGTATATACAAACAAAAAGAAGATCTCAAACTTCAAAGGGAAACAAAAAAAGATAAATGTAATGGAGAAGAAAAGAAATGATTTGAACAATGTGTCTATATATGGAGCAGTAACAATCAACAAACCAGGGGAACCTTCCCCACGAATCCAAGGCCAAGGAAGTCACCCATCTTAATATGTTCACCGGGTGGCAAATTCAGGTCCAGCGGCGCACGCTTCGGCTTCTTCGTCGTCGGGGCAAGGCCGCCGCAGGCGCTCTCGAGCTCGGCCCGGTGGCGGCGCATGTGCCCGCCGAGCGACTGGCCCATGGCGAACTCCGCCCCACAGATAGCGCACTCGTGGGTCTTGGGTTGGGCGGGGGACGCCGCGCGCTTGGCCTGCTGCGCCTCGTCGGCCGCCGACTGGGCTCGCCTGTGGCTGGCCCGGTGCCCGCCCAGCGCTTGGAATGACGGGAACTGCCGGTTGCAGGTCTTGCACTCGAACACACGATCATGACGGCCTGCATGCAACACCATGGCCATCTGAATATCCGAATCTCCTTCTTCGCCCTCTGAACCTCTGCACCTCTTAATGCCCATTGCTAGTCGGCGCTGAGCTATATAGTCAAATCCTCCAGAGAAGTTGATTTGGTCGAATGAAGTGATCACTTACACTACAGGAAGATGAAATCCTTGTACTAATTACTTGTATATATGCAAGTTGGGTATGCTCTGGGTCGTGTGTTTATATATAAATATGAGAGGTTTTGGAGTAGTTCAACTTCTAGAAGTAAGCAACGAATGTTTGTGTACGCAATGTTCTGGGTCTTGTGTTTATATAAGGGTTGGGAGTAGTTCAACCCCGGCAAGTAAGAAATGTTTGTGTCTATCAGTGGCCGCCAGTGTAAACGTACGTAAGCCTCGGCTAGCGCGTCGAAGCTCCTTGGGGAGCAAGTATTGTCTTTTTATCTGAGTTGGTATCACTTTGTACAAGAGTGTAGTTGGTAGGAAGGTTCGAGGGGGAGGACTCAAGTATGGAAAGGCTCATGAAAGTATCTCGTGACACTGGTCGCAATTACTTGGTCGTGAGCAAAGGAAGGGTTTGCGTTGGGGAACAAAACTTGGACCGGTTAGTGAGAGGGATGGTGCCGAGATGGTGACGAGAAATGACGCAGTGCCCGATGGTGGTGTGCGGGCACGCGTTCTGCGATCGCGCCCACGCGGCCGGGCGCTGGCGTCCGTACAACCGGATTGATTGGGAGGATGAGAATTTTGGTTCATTCATGGGTGATTTTTTTTTTATAAATTTCAATGAATTTGTATTGTTTTCCCGAAGTCAGGCGTGAATGCTGTTTTCAATATGCAAGACAAACATATTTTCCTCTCATGTTTAACGGTCTCATTTTAGTTTTATATTATTATTATTATTATTTTAATATAACTAAGTATGAAATTAAAGAAAATCCTTTGAACATCATTAGAATTTTCTCTAATTTTCTCCTCTTTGAGTTTGTTTAATTGGTAAAAAAACTATATGAGCATGATATAAGTGGCTAATAGAACAAACAAATCAAATTCAAGACGGAAAAAAGTACAGGAAATTTTGGTACTCTAAAATGAATTAAGGTTACATAATTTATATTTAGTAGTAATCGTATTGTCTTTTTTTTCATAAACTTAATGCCCAATATTTATTATTTAATACCCGGTATTTAAGCATGAATGCACGCAAGTACCTTATAAGCTTTAATCATCTCGGTCCCCCTTGATATGATGTTGCAGGATAATCATAATTTATCAATGATATATATATTCTTGGCAATTTCATGGAAGGTACCGATTAAGAAGCTCTTTCACATTTTCTTACACTAGTGTAAGCCCTTGAAACGGATAACAATGTGCAGAGGTTCTTAACTTGCAACAACAATTTCGTTCACGGCTTTAACGTGGAACATGGAAAGTGCCTTGGTTCTAACGAAGTCTACAAGTCATGTTGCCTAAACTTTTATGACTACAAGCTTGACTATAAAAGAAAGATGATCTGTAGTATAAAAATGAGACAAACATAAGATGTTCTTGAATCTTGACTTCCACATGGTAAAGGACAGAGCAAGCAAAGGAAACAGCTTGGAACTTGATCTTCTCCTCTCCTCTCTCTACATACCCAACTCTCTAAACATGTCCATATCTCAATTAGACAATCATCTCATACGCTCCCAGCTAGGTTTTGTTAAAAAATCAACTTGATGATGATTATATTGAGCATTATTGTCGTGTTATTTCTTCACAGCTTACTATGGTGGGATTTGCACCAGATCCTGCACAATCAATTATGATGAAAGAGGAGCTTCAAGTTTGTTTTTCTGCTGTTTTGACCCTAGCTATAATTCATGTCCCAAGATGTCATGTTCATACTACACTAATTAATCAATCAATTTTTTCAACTTATGAGACTAGTAGTTGTTGGCTGTTCCTAGATTCCCATATTTCCCAGTCTATCAGATCAAAGAAAGTTTCACTTTCACACATAAGGAGTTGGATTGAGAACCTTCCCTTGCCAAAGTGGTCACCAATGGTTTCCAATTTAGATGACGAGCTAAAAACAAAAGATTTTCCAATTAATGTATAAAATAATGGACAATATATGCTACTAAACATTCATGAATAATAACATATGGAGCCTTCTACTGTCTATACATCTCTAAAAGAGTGCTTATCTGTCACAAGGTCATGTAGGTAATATGGTTAAAAGACTGAGGTGTAGACAAATCATCACCTATTAAATATCCTCTACCACATTATTAAAATTTTAACAATAGATTAGTGCTATTACCCATAATTATTCATCTAGTTGTTAATTCTGTATGTCATTTAACAGTAAGACCTCACAATTGACTTTGGATGGTTGTGTTATGCATTTGGTTGTTAACATTTTCTTGCTAGAGGACGAGAAAAGGCTGAAAATTATTCTCATGATCCATGCGTTCCTTAGAATATATATCAATATCAGACTGGAACTTTCAAATTCACAAATGTGGAAAAGAAGCATTATATATTTTAGCAGATCTGATTCTAGTTGAGCTGTTAGGATATTGTCTTAGAAAGCAAGAGGCGGTATATAGTATAAGGTGGAAGAATTGTGTTAACAATTAGGCGACTAATAAACATAATGATGGCTCCTCTAAATATATGTGATTTTTACTCTCTTGTAGACGTTCATGGCCGACGTCGAAAGAGTTTGCGGACTAAGAAAATTGGTTTATTTTTCTCCGACGACTACGAAATTTGTTGATCTTGAGAATAGTATTCAGATGCGATCCACATTAGCTATCAGCAATCAGGCATTTTTTTAGCATAAAGACTGCCATTGTCACTGGGCCAGTTTTGGGGAAATGTTAACTTCAATGTTCGGCGGATAATTATTTGTCAAATAAGACGTGAGTAGTTATGAAGGACCGTTAGCATTCTAGTATTCGAGAATTAATTAATTGTTAAAGTAGTAAACAAGTTTGTTCTAAGTACTACATTAGACAAAAGAAAACTATCAGATGCCTGGAAGAATAAAAACTAAAACCCTGATTGCCCGGCGAGAAATTCTGATCTCTAAACATGTCCAACTGGCACTAATAAAATCCAAATCGATCAAGATAAGTTTACTTACTGGGAATTATTTGGTGTCGGAGGCATTGAAACCCAGATACCGAGAGATAACATATGCCCAGTAATGGATGGATTCATCACCTGCATTTTGTTCATGGGAAAAGGGTTTGTGTAGTGTACTATATCTATCTTAGCTGTAGTAGAATTTATTTGTACACTTACATCAAAATTGAGGGAGCCAAATTTAATAATCGTAACTCATCTCTTCTCTTTCTCCTCTACCCTATTTTATTTTCCACATGTACGAAGTCTATTGTTCTTCGGCATTCAACACCTTCACTGCTTCTCTCTCTTTCATGTAATGTCTAGGGAGATTGATAGTTAGAAATTAGAAGAAAACAATCAAATTTTTAATTATAATTATAATTTATATTATTTGGTGTACTAGTTAACATTAAGAAGACTTTAAATGTATTACCAAAACATTAACAAAATAGGGTGGCAATATCTTTGATCTCTGTTCGATGCTGTTTCATGCATTTGTTGTCCTACAATGACATGGTACTCATTGACCACCACAATGGATTCCTCCTTTTGATCCATGGCAGAAAGCACCGTTATCACGACCTTTGAACCCCGACACCTCTTTTTTGGTTGAATTTCTCATCTTTTTTATCGGCGGTATCTGATCTGTTGGCGAGGCCCCAAAACACACTTAAGCCAGAGCTTCGATAAGGACCGAGTCGATCAGAGCTGAAAGGGGAGGTAAAAGAAGAGAAGGCAATAACTCTTTTATTTGGCATCTCCAAAAACGAGCTCAATCTCTGATTTTTTTAGGTGGTGGAGAATAGAGGTCATTGGAAAAAAGAAGTGGAGAAGACAGGTGGTCGGAAAAGAGAAGATGGGGAGCACGATCGATCAAACCCACTTTAGGTTTTAAGTTGCCAATCTATTTTGTTTTATTTACAAGCTTAACTATCAATTAAATACTGCACTATATTTAGTAAAGGTGTAAACGAGCCGAATCGAACTGAGTTGAGTCGATTAGGGATATTTTTAAATTTGATGTGATTTTTTACAAGCATGTTTAAACTTTTTAAATTATTTGACGAGCTTTGATATATTATAGGTCAAACCAAGCTCGTCCAACATTTTTGGAATTTGAGTTTGATTTATGTTTGGCTTACTATATTTTCAAGCCGAGTTCGAGTTGAGCAAATATTTGTATTTGGCTCATGCTCAACTTATATAAGATCAAATTTTCTTTCTAACCATATATAAATTTAATGTGATCTCAATAATATTAACGAGTCGAGTCGAACTGAGTATTTTTACGAGTTTGAATACATCGAGCTCAAATTTTAAACGAAGCTGAGCCGAACACTCCTTAGCTTAAATTTTGTTCATTGTTCAACAAGCTATCCATTTCAAGCCAAGTAATTTTTTGAGCACAAAATTTACGAGCACAAGTTCAAACTAAATCGAACTAAACGTAAAATATTTACGAGCGTGTTTTAACTTGTTGACATCCTTTTTAACTAAAATCTCCCCGACCTCAGTGTTTGATTTATGCTGTACATTTCATGTGTCACGTGGAGTTGGAAAGCTGGGGACTCTAAACTTGTTTGGCATTTAAGTAAACGACTAAGATATACATCGGGTCACTTGGACACTCATGTTAGAAAGCTACGTTTCTCCAAATTCATTAGAAATCAAAAACCCTAAACAATACTGACAAAGCCCATTTACTTAACAGGCCCATTTAATCTTAATTAGGCCCAAGTCCATTCTACTTAACTTTTAAACTGTTATTTTTGTGTGTGTTAACTATGAAACTCATTTATACCTTAATATTAACGTTCAAAATTTTGATTGTTAAAATATCATTTTGATGAATTTGTTTTTTAATCTTATTTTCTAATTTGTAATACTAGATTATTATAATTTGGATGGTTGGGGCACTTAACATTTTATAAATAAAAAAATATTTTAGATAAAATTGATTTTTAACCAAATTAGTATTATTAAAATTTTAACATGCAAAATAGTAAAGATTCAATCATATATATTAATTGTTTAACGGATAATTAAATTATACAAAAATTAATTGTAAAGTAAAATTTCAAAATTAGTTAATAACTAAATTATATTAAAATATTTTAAAATAATAATTGGTTACGATGAATATGCCATCGATCCACTGCCACGATGCTAAAAATTCATTCAATCAAAAGGAGGGGCCTCTCGTCCTTGTACCCAATCAGATCTCGCCACGTCTCCTCTCGTCCTCAGCGGGAAAGAGATGAAATTGGAACGAAACCTTTAATATTACCAGGACACCAAATTCGAAACCACACACCCCCCGATCCCAAATCCAACAGTCCGATTTCGCTCATCTCCAAATCGAACGGTGCAGATCCATTTGTTTTGTTGTGGCTACAACAAAATCCGCTTCTGTAGAAATCAGAGCACCACCCTCTCCCTCGCTTCAGCTCCGTATAATGGAAGCAAAGCGATGGGGAAATGGCAGCCTTTGCGAAGATCGCGTACTCCTTACAGAAGCCTACACACTCCCTCCCCTCTTCTCCTCCTCATTGCAGCTCCGTCTTCGCTCTTGAGTCACTCAGGCATGTTGGTCGTTCTCCGAGCTTTCATTCGACGTCTCTTTTGCTGCATTTGGTTCTGTAATGGCACATGTTCTTGTGGGTGTTTTCTTTATTTCTTGGTGAGTGCGTGTTGTGGCTGTGTGATCTCTGTTTCTGTCCATTATTGGTGGAGATGCGAGGATTGCTTTGGTGTTGAGTTGTGGTGGATGCGTTTCTAAGATGGTTAGGGATGTCGGTTGCTTTTGTGTGTGTGTGTGTGTTGGAGGTGATGCGTTGCGTTTTGGAATTTGTCATGGATGTGGGAGTTGAACACGGTGACATTAGTTGTATGGTTCATTAATCACTTAGGCATTTGTTATTCGTATTGTGCTTTTGTTTCTGCCTAAAGGATGTAGGCTTGTTGATTAATCGCATCAATTTTGTGTTTCCCTCTTTGCATGATCATTGTTATTTACATAAATTGCCCTCTATGCATGCTCGTTGTTATCGATTCTCGCATCTTTGATTATTCCCCGAAGGGATTTTCACAGGATATATGGACATTGCTGAACACTTCTGTTCATCCTAGTTGTTTTGTTTATTTTTTATCTTGTTTTTGTGATTTTACATTTCCTGTCATTTTTCATTTGCACGAGTCTGTTAATAAAAAAAGAGAAAACAGGAATTGTAAACCTAGATGCCATTAATGTGAATGAGGTTTTTTGAGTATCAACAAGCTTTCTGGACATAGATCTAGTTGCCATTGTTATCTCCTGTGCCGTTGTTTTGAGGTTTGTTTTTGTCATGGAGAATTGAACATGGCTAAATTTGTTCTTTTGTAGCTATTAATGCATTCATCTGTGCATCTAAGGTTCTTGCCTAAGGAGATCTCCATGATGTATGCGGGCTTGTTGACAAACCACCACATCTTTGTCTGGCCCTTTATGTGTACGCTTATTGTTATGTTGGCGTTTATTTGTGTTGTCGTGATGTTTAATTTCTGTGCCAATTTTATATGTATGAATGTGGAAATACAAAATATAGATTTTGATGTTATCTGTAAGAAGGTTCTGGATTGATCTGGGTGCTTTGTATTTTTCATCCTTGATATATTTATTTAAAATGTCCATTCAATTATGCTAATGTTGTTTGCATAATTACAAAAAATCTGTTTCCTGCGTCAAGTCTTCTATTCAACTCTTCAGGTATGCATGTCCTTGTTTGCGTGTGCTTTAGCTAATGCTAGCCTAAGATTTTTTGTCTTGTAAAATTACTATGGCCTTTGGTTTCTTGGTCTTATTTCAGATCCCACCAATGGGTTTGGTATTTGAATCAGTGACAAAAATGCAGAGTCAAAGTCATCTCATCCGCCCCTCAATGAACGAATACTTTCATCCTTGACTAGGCAATCTGTTGCCGCTCATCCTTGTCACGATCTTAAAATTGGTAATTTGTATATACAACTAATGATAAAAGATCCACATGCTTTTTCTTCTTAATATATTGGACTATTACAATTGGCATGGAGGATCCACATGCCAAGAGAATCTTATAAATTTCTTTGCTGACATCGAATTTTTGGTTTTAATGCTGCAGGACCAGGGGCCCCAACAATTTTTAACTGTGTAAGTGTTATAATATATTTGAGCTTGTTGTGTTGGAAAAGTTTCCAAATTCATGGTGGTGTTGGCATATAATCAACAAATTAACATTAGGTCTTTCTGCTTCATTGTTGCTTGCATATGTCCCCATGAAAATTAGGAACGTTTTTTTAACTGTTATAGCACATTATTTTGGTATCAGATACTTGGGTTACATTTGAAGTATTTCCTTGCTTGAGTTGTTTAAAATCTGATTTTATTTGGCAATTCTTGTAGGTTGTGTAAATTGGGAAGGGAAGCAAGTTCAAGTATGAACTTGACAAAAGTTCTGGACTAATTAATGTCGTCTAGCATTGGCTTTATCTTTCTTTGTCAACTGTCATTTTCTTGCCTATAACTGTATTGTGTTGTACAGGTGGATTGAGGATTGTACTCTTCTGTGGTTTACCCCCACAATTACGGTTTCATTCCCCGAACACTTTGTGAGGACAACGATCCCATGGATGTTTTGATTCTCATGCAGGTATTTAATGTACCACAGTAAGAAACAAGAACACTTGCTGTTGCTTAATGCAATGACGATAATGCTGTCGATGACTGACTTGTTTAATGTGTTTACAACAGTAATTACATAGTAGCTTGCTTAGGAACGTCCAATAAAATATGGCACAACAATTTTGTCCTCGTAGATTGTGAGACTTCTTTGTTGCTTCCTAATCAGCTTTTTATTTGTTTCTGTACTCTTTTAGACGGTAAGTTATAACCTAATACTGCTACAAGAGCATTATCTTGCTCAATTTGTTATTAAATGTTCTAAATTATAATCCCAGCTTTCTTCTAACGCTAAAAATAAAATATTGAGCTGCATATCCCTGGCCCCAATCTCGCAATTATCCCTGATTATGAATGTCCGGGCTAAAGCTATTCGTCTTATGCCCATGATTGATCAGGTCAGTTATTATATTTCAATTTTCAAGTCCATTTTTGTAGGTAGACTAGATTAATCTCTAAAGTTGATTATAACCAGAAAATGATTGGTTTTACAAACATTTGGAGGTGAATATTATAAAGATCACTTGGGACGTGAACAAGGGGAAAAAGATGACAAGATGACAAGATTATTAAAGAACTTCCAACCCATCGTTTAGCTGAAATACGTCGCTTCTATGAAGATTGTATCCTTGCATCGCTTCCCATATCTATGATTGATTTCTTTGTTTATTAGGTTTTTCCTTCACAGATGACGTAATTTATAATTATTTCAACTTTCATTCTGTTAAGTAAATCATATTAGTTTGTACCTGCAAAGGAGCACAACGGTATTCATTGTTTTATGTTTTAACTTAGCATTATGTGAACTTTAATCAGTTTGCAGATGTACATATTGCAAAAGTAACTTGACATATGAATGTCTCATTTCTCAGACTGACTACTAAAATTAGTGAACCTGTTTAACATCTGATCCTTGCTTTCACTTTTCCTTAAATGGTTGAAAACTTAGATAAGAAGAATGAAAACAAGGAAGTGGCTGTGAATGATTTCTTACCGGCTTCAACTGCATTTGAAGCCATCTCATGTTCCATGTAAGTTGCTCCATCCTTGTACTTTGTATAATTATTTTGAGGATTCAGAGCAGGATCCGCTCTTCTTTTGCCACTTGCCACCTGACAATATTGGCCAGCTTGTATTTATTTACTTGAAGTTTCTAGTTTAAGTACCTTCCTTACAAAGAAGTTTATATCTGTTGCTTTTATATATAATGATGTGTTGTTGGCATTATCTGATCATACTTGAAGGGATCTCTATGCACACTACGTTGTGGAGAGTCTGAGAAGATAAATCCATGGCAGCAAAGCAGTAGATGGCTATAGTTAGAATGAACTATTTTTGAGGTTGAATGAACCATCACTTTGGTTGATGGGATCTCTCAAAAGACCGTGACAGGAAAGACAACGAAAGAGGAAAAATTCATACATTAAAAATCATGTAGCCGCTTTGTTATTATATCTTAAAGCATCAGTTTTATCATTTATAAGTTTGTGTATCAATCTTGCGAGCTCAAACTGCATATATTGGCCAATATTTTGAGAAATAGATGTTTTTATTACGTTAACCTGAAAATGGCGCCATCATAAATGTTGTTTTCTTCATTTTTGCTTCTCCCGCGCAGAGGAAGGCATCATTCACTTACCAGTTCTGATTCTTGTCGTCTCTGTACTCAGTTTAACTGATTCAATTGAGCTTTATATGTATACTGAAGAGAACAAAAACTTTGCAATCATCTTCAAACAGGCACAAAACTCTGTTGCGTATAGATGAATGATCAATCAATGCAAGCTACTGTACATAGCCACGTCCCTAGAGCTACCCTTCAGAACAAAGTTACCCCTTCCCTGTCAAACCCGGCCTTCTCCAACACTCTCTGCGAGGCCAAACTCTCCGCATCCACCACCCCCTCCACCCTCTCCACCTCTGGCCACTCCTCGAACACGGTGGCCACTTTATTTCTGTTTGCGTGAGAAGCAGAAAGTGTTGCCATGGATGATCAGCCTCTGTATAGCTTGTTTACTAACTCGGTTGGTTTATTCTATGAACAGGTAAAAAATGTTCTTTTTGAGCCTGTTAGGAAAACCCAAGATGCCATGTTCTTTGTGAAAACTCCAAATGTTATGTGGGTTCCATGTGGCCCCAAACAATCAGGACCTGTCCAAACAACAATGCAGGAACTAGCAGCTCAAGGCCTTGCTGAAAAGGTATATCAAATTGATAATTGCACTTAATCTTTGTGGGTGTGTCGCAGAGCACATAGGCGGCTTTCTTATTGCATCTGATCATAGTTGTTGCTTGAGCTTAAATACTTCGCGGGTAACTTTTCTTATAGTTAGCATGCTGTTTCCGATTAGCAGATCTGACTTTGACAAAGTTCTAGCAAGGCAACGGCCGACCGTCGGTAAGGCAGACTTGGATGTGGACAAGAGATTTACAAAAGAATTCGGCGAAGAAGGCGAATTACAGCATATAAGCTATCAATGAATTCATGGTTGTAATTTATGCAAAAGTTGATTTGTGGCGTAACTGCATGAAGCACCAGAGAATGGTCCGAATGCGATCAAAGTCACGAGGTTTAACAGATTTCGACCTTTATAAGTCGCAGGCTTTCATTGGAAACACAAACGAAAATCAAATTGAACAATTATATGGGCGGTGAATGGTACTCGATAGCATCAAGCTCGACACTAGTAGCCAAACACCCATTTCGTAGGTGGTCTTGGACATCATTTGGCATTTTAAACATTGAAATCGCACATGTATTGCAGGTGTAAGATTCTTTCACCCTCAAATTGAGAGGAAAGTCGAAGCCGCGTGCAAAATCACATTGATCAGGAAGCGTCAATCTTCTTTTTTAAGCCCCATCTGCACATGAGGGCTGCATCCTTATCATCCAACTGCACATTTCGGCATATAAAAAGCCGCAATAATCAAAGAAGCTCCGATTTCCAATTGGCCATTTTGTACATGAAGCAAATACCATCCTACACAAGCCCACATTAGCAGCAAGCTTGATGTTCATTAGCAAAAGGATAATTAAAACTAGCCTATTCTAATTTCTGACGCGCGCGCACACATAACCCCCCTAAAAGATCGGGCTTATTTTTTTCAAGTTCAAAGCCTTAAACAACAATCAACCCCCAAAACCATAGAGGGTCCTCCCCTGGCGCTTGAGCGCGTACACAACGTCCATGGCCGTGACGGTCTTGCGACGGGCGTGCTCGGTGTAGGTGACAGCGTCGCGGATGACGTTCTCGAGGAAGATCTTGAGCACGCCGCGGGTCTCCTCGTAGATGAGGCCGCTGATCCTCTTCACACCTCCCCTCCGAGCGAGGCGCCGGATGGCAGGCTTGGTGATGCCCTGGATGTTGTCCCGGAGCACTTTCCGGTGTCGCTTCGCCCCGCCCTTGCCAAGGCCCTTGCCGCCCTTCCCGCGCCCGGACATGGCTTCAATGTAGAGCTCCTGCTACTACAAAAGATACGATCTTTGTTGGGTCCTAGGAAGATGTGACATGAACTGGCTGGCCGGTTGATTGATTGACGAAGAAGAAGAGAAGATGGGGATATAAATTGGCCGGCGAGGCCGAGGGTATGAGTCGTTCATAAATATGGACGGTTG
Organism: Piper betle; assembly: GCA_033002965.1. Classification (NCBI taxonomy): domain Eukaryota; kingdom Viridiplantae; phylum Streptophyta; class Magnoliopsida; order Piperales; family Piperaceae; genus Piper; species Piper betle. Next base: position 66,362 of record JAURVB010013444.1, on the reverse strand, counting down.
ATGGTGCTTGTGATCGGATGGTGAAGGAGGTCGATCCGTGGGTAGTACAGTTCGGGTTGCTGACTCATCTTGCTACTTCAATGACAAGCCGGACCGGGATGGTTCAAAGTTCGATTTTTTTTCTCCAAAGCAGTTCGAGCATTATATAGAAAAGGCTATATATTTTTAAAATTTTACCACCAGCGAAATTCTGCCCATGATGAAAGAAATTTTTTGAAGTTATTCGCTTTGTTTATAATGTGTGTGTGCCAAGGATGCTTTTCTATGCATTCAAAGAGTAAGGGCTTCTCTTTCTCTCTTCGTTCGAAGCACCCTTGGACTTCTTGCTTCCTTCCTTGCTTGATGCTAAAGACTCCTAAAGCTAAGAAAGTCAAAAGCCCTCAAGCTAAGGAACTCAAGAATTCAAAAGCTCAGTAGCTCAAGAGTAGGCGCCCCTTATTTTTCTTCGAAGCGGGACTGGAACTCAGAAGCTCATAGGTGGAACAGGCCTTATTCTTCTTGCTTTGCTCGAAGCGGCCTGAGGCTTGATCTTCCCTTAAGGTTTGATCAAGCTAACTCCTTAAACTATAAAAAGACAGATAGCATATTATTTAAGGGTGTCCCTTACTATTCTTCGAAGTGGGACGAGGAACTCCTTGTTTGAAGCCTAAAGGATAAAGACAAAGAGGTAGAAAGAAGAGTTTAAGATGAGGGGGAGACCGAGATCTGCCTTTAGGTATCTATCGGATAACTCATTAACTCGAAGGCAGGGGAAGAGGTTTTATCACTTTTTTTGTTTTATAGTAACTCAAATAATTATTATGTGTAGATGAACACATCCAATTAGTTTGATTTCTCCTATTTTTATTGATATTATTAATTGATGAGAAAAATCAACATAAAATATTAAAAAATGAGAAATTTAATTAAAATACTAAAATTACCATTAAAATAAAATTTAAAAATAATTTTTAATTGTTCGGCACCATGGACAATAATCCGGCCACCTCTCAATTGAATCTGTTTGACACCGGCCCTTTTTAAAAAATAGTAGGGTGGCAAAATTTAACTGCCCTCAAGCTTCCTGTTGCTTGGTGAGTGAATTGCATTTGACGATGAGGCAACAACACTTATGAATTTTTTTATTTTTATTATACTTTTGATATTTTAATTAGATTTCTATTTTTGGCACAATTTACTTTTTTCCCACCAATTGGTAATATCAATAACAATCCTTCATTTCTTGTAAAAGAGCTATTTATATTTTGTTGTCTAATTGCTTCCTTTTCAACATTTTATTCGACAACTGTATTGTACAATTCTTATATCAAAAATATAAAACTTGGCTAAATATTAATAAATTAAACTATTTTGATAATTAGAAAATAAAATATTGACATTAAGTGCCACACAAGGGGCACATAAATAAGGAATTTGTCCCACACACACAAAAAAAGAGATTAATGATTTATGCTATTTAATAATTAAAATGATGTCCATTAAGAATTCCTCCTTTTATAACATTGAATTTATATACATTATAAATATTTATAATTTGATTTTAGACGACTAAGGTTGAAAGTAGACTTTAACGCCAAATCTAATTGTAAACAAAGATACGAGCTAAAATAAATAATAAAATATAACCTAAAATAATTTGTGTAGCCAATGTCCTTGGGGCGACAAGACTTAGTTCGTATTGGCAAAATCACATACTTACAACTTATTGTGTTTAAGTTAGTGATGTAAAAATTTAGACAAATATAGATTTCAAAGGTATTTTTGGGATATAACAACAAAGATTAGATAATAATAAACATAAATAAAAAAATTATTTTGATATATATTTTCAAACAAGTTCAAATATATCATTTTCTTTAAAAAATAATAATTTGAAAAATATATGAATTGCTTTTTTAGTTTTTTAAAATAGCTAGGTAGGTGATACGAGTAGTCTCACTTTTAGGTAAATTATCCTTACTAGCCACTAAAAGTTAAATATTTATAATATTTTATAGTGATAAAATTAATAATTATAATCATCAGGGGAAAATTAGAAAATTATTAGCCAAACTTAAATTTTTTTATCACATGTCATGTTATCTAGGGGGAAATTTTTGTATGAAAAAGAAAATTAGGCTAATAATATTTTATCGAAAAATTATTAATAATTTTAATAATTTAATTATAGGATTAGAGAACTAAATTATTAGAATTATCAAATTTAATGCTACAAAACATCGTTACTCTAATAATTATATGAAATAGATGTTCGCATGGTCCCAGACAAATATAAATATCTCTTCCCAAAAACCCTCCGTGACCGACCTTTCCAAACCCTCGCTGGAGACGAACCCTATCGACACCGGTGGCCTCCATGAACAACGGCAGCAGCTTCGACAGTCTCCTTCTCCAGAGCCTCATGGGCAGGCTCCAACTCCGCCCTCCCTACCTCGACTCCAACTCGTTCCTCTCCCACTCCCTCGACGACTTCCTTCTCCCCGGCGACGATGACGAGGCCGACGACGATCCCATCTCCGGCGATTCCCCCTCCGACCGCTCCCCTCGCCCGCGAGGAGTCCAAGCTCGAGAAGGAGATCGTCCGCCTCATCCTCTCCGGCCGAGCCGACTCCCTCAAGCCCAACTCCGGCCAGGCAGTCTCCATCGGCGACCATCACATCTGCGTCGGCTCCCACGACGAGGACGCCTCCGGATACCGCGTCTGGGAGTGGCACGGCCATATCATGCTCTTCGACGAGGAGAGCGGGTACTCGCCGGAGTACATCTATGGGAACTACTTCGAGCGGGTCCAGCCGAAGGAGTCCGCCGCCGTCAGCGGTGGTGGCGGTAGGAAGAAGGACGAGGAGAAGGAGGGCGGCGGTGGGACGCAGGGCTTGAGGGAGCTGATTGGTGGTGCTGGTTCCGCTAATGGAAGGATTCTGCAGCGCAACCTCAATACTGGATCACCTCGGTAAAAAAACAAAAACCAATGTTGATTTTGCTGATATTGTTCGCCTTGATCGTTGCTTATTTATTTTCATGTGGCCGGGGGAATGATGGGGGTAAAGAAAGATATATGTTTGCGAGGGAGAAATAAGGGTTTCGATATCTTTGTGTTTTTAGGAGATGAACAATTTTTAAATCAGAGTCCTTTTATATGATTTATGTGATGCTCTGGTTATATATGCGTTTTTTATTTATCACTCTTTGGTTGCAGTGTTCTTCTTTTTGTTTGTTGCTGTATATTTGCGTTGTTAATCATACCTTGTTGTTATCTTAATCAGTTGTGTTAGTGATGGTTTTATGATTTACGGACTTCATGTACGTGGCTTAAATTCACTCGAGTTTGAAAATTTCTTGCTTGTGAAGCATGTGTTTATGGACGTTTTATATTTCTATACGTGTAATAAATTGGAAATTAGAACAGGATATCCTGCATGAAAATTGAACATGTGAGAAAGTTGCGAGGTGTAGCTGAACCAAACACACTTTTACGACTAGGCTTCGATTCCATTATCATAGAATGAGATGTCTCATACCTGAATGCTGTAATGAGTTTCAATATAGCGATAGGTCAATTTCATTTCATGCTCCTATAGTTTGTTGCAATTATTTTTACAAGAAAAGAGTGTGTTGATATATAACTTTCCAACATCCAACGTTTTTGCAATGTTAATAGCTTTCTCAACTTCTAAAGCTGGAGAAAGTTGCCAACATTTAAGACTTCACATAATCTCTATACGACCATTAAATAGTACAACTCAAAAAGTTCTATATTCTAGTTTTACCTCTTCTCTCGGTCCATAAATCACTAGTTTTGTGTCGGTAGCTGCTGCGTATATAATGCTTTGTACATAAAAGCAGGTAGCACTGGAACTTGACACTCACTGCTGGATTTTGGCTTGGCTAGACTATAATGGGCGTTCTTGGATGGTTTAGATGTGAGCATTTTTATACTGAATCCAATGCAATTGCATTATTGTTGAGTCTTCTGTTTTTCATTTGGAGCATGCTTTTACTCTTCTTTCTAGGGTGTTTCTTTAATGAGGAGGTGTAGTTATTTTATATCTTAATCAGTTATCGCCGTTGACACTCCTTGTGAACAATATTCAGATCGGTGAATTACTCAAAAAAAACATGCCTGTCATGGATGATAGATATGTAAGCCTGTCACTGTAAGATGGTAACTTAAGAAAAAAAAATCGTAACAATGCTTTTCCTTTTTCCTGATAAAATTCTTTGCTCTGGTAGAACCAACCCATGTTTGTCTGCTTGAACTTTTCCGCCAAGAATTTCATACCAGGTAATTTAAATTCTTCTAGATAGTAGATAGGCTAGTAACATCTTCTTATGAAGTTTATGCTCGATGCTTCAAGGCAACGTGCAACACAAAAATATGTAGACCAAGATAAAACAATCAAATGTCAAATGCACTGACAGATTTGGGAAGCCTCAGTAGTTATGCTGAAAAGATTGAATTTTGGTCAGATTTGCTTTATGGAATTGATTATATATCCCACATCAAGTCATTGTTGGTTTTGAGCTTTGGAGAAACAGTGGTGGTGCTTTACCGCATCATTGATACCGGCCTCAATTAGCATTGGTATATAATTCAAAGTAGTGAGATGGCTTTCCAGATTTTCATGACCTGTGGTGATTGAGATCTAAGTATGAGAATGAAATTAGCAGGTCTCCGGTGTATTTGAAATCATCATTACCTATTATTTTATAGGGCTGGTGAGCAGAGCTTGTACAATGAAAATAGGTTTGTGACATGCGCAATTGATATTGCTTCTTTGCTTTCTGACTTGTCTCTTTAAATCGATCTTTTATTTTCCCTTATGAGAGGTTCATTTTTTATCCCTCATTGAAATCCTACAAAAGTATCTTACTATTTGTTGGACTTGGCGCTGTCTGAACTTCATTTTTCTTGTCACGGGATGCTTTTAAGAGTTGATAACTAGTTTCACTAAAATGTATCCATTATTCTGCAATCTGCAAATTATATTTGTAGCATCATGTGCTTTTAGTTTTGCTGGGCTTTGCTCTGTATGAATGCCATTTTTCTGGTCGTCACATGCTTTCAGAATTCATGACTTTATAGTTTTGCTCGACATGAATTCATTGTTTTATAATTGCGCAAATCATATTTGAAAACATTGCATGTTATTATTTGCTGTTAAGCTGGTAGATTCTATGGTTGATAATTGAAGTGTTGGGGTTTTGCACTTTTCTTATAAAGAATGTCTTAGTGTTTTTGGAGTTAACATCACTTTTTAGGGATGAAAAAATGTAAAGACTTATTCCTTGTATGGAACGTTAGACAAAATTTTTATGCACCTGAAGTTGTGCATCTCCACTTCATTCGTTTATATTCGCATGTTTAACCGAAATTTCATTCACATGTCAATAAGTATCCTTTGAGTGTGTTTATTGTTGTTGGAAAATTAAGAAACAATGGTTGTCTTTGCGTATGTTAGTTCGTATTTTCTTCCTAGAATTGAAGAGTGAGTGGAGTTCGTCAAAAGAATTTAAACGAATGAGGATAAGATTTGGGGTGAGCATTTGGTTTGGACCGAACTCACCAAAACGAGCCTGATTATTTTGGTCAATTTGGTTTGGTAATTGAATAATTAAATTATACCATATAAGTTATAAAATTTTTTTGTTTAATTATTTCATTAAATATATATTATTATTTTAGTGAGTATAATTATTTAATAAGTAATTTTAATTGTATATAATTATATATCATATTAAATACATAAAATTTAATTATGCAAATATCATAATGTCGTGATAATTAAGATAAAGTATAGATTTTGGAATCTTTTTTTAAAATTTTAGTTAATTTGTATATTTTAGTTATTTTGATTTAGTTTAGTTCTGAATTAAAATATTAAAATATATTCCCATTATCATTCGCCCCGATTAAAAACTGAACTGGTTTATTGTAGAGCCACAGCAAATTGCTAATTGGGCTTGATTCAGTTTTGATATTCGGCAGATTATGCTCAACCTTAGATAAGATACACCCTCCAATACATGTGACAATTATTATTTTATGCACCTGCTTTCGATATCATCGCGAAACGAAAACTTGAGGTAGTGTCAGTTTTATAAGAAAACATAGCTTAGGAAATAGGGTGATGATATCATCAATCGAATTTTTAGTAGCATAGCCTGGTCGTGTTTTATCTTCCTAAAAACAATACTTGGATTATATTTCCAAGGCGTTCAGTCACACTCACTGCTCTTGAACGGGCATCCTTCATTCAATCACCGGCCATGGCAGCCTGGCATATTGAGCTCGGTGTCCTCCACGTTGGGTTCTGCAGGTCAAATATTGATGAGATGGCTTGGTACATTATATTTCACAAATTATTGATCCAATTTAAAATGTACAATTGACCATGATACACTGTGAAAGCTAGCTAGCAACTCTTTGAACTGATTATGTTAGTTTTAGAAGCTAATTTGGTCATCATTGTAAAGGGGCATCCTTGATATGATATTCTAGGAACTATATACCACAAAACTTCAAGCCGCAAGGCTCTTTAAATATAAAACATATTTTTTTATAGGCAGCATGGCATGATCTGCTATTTAACCAGCCGGGTCAAGCATGTTTTTTTTTTCTTGCGAGTGGCTAAGGAGACAGACTTGAAATCTGTTCAGGTTTGAACCCTGTTGTCGACGGTAGGTATGTTATTTTCTTAGTTAAAACTTTTTTACCAGGTTAATTATGTTTATTTATGAAAAACGGACCTTATATTGGATTCAACAAAATCATCTCATTAATGCAGCTCGTAAAAAATGTTCTTTTATACTTTTCCAAACTTCCAACTGTAATATCCTCATGATCATTTTATTTTATAGATATCCTCATCATTATTAATTAATCTAATAATAATAATAATCTCGCTTATTAATAATCCAACTCACAAAACGTAGGCCCATACACTTGCCGAATTGGCAAGCAAAATCTCTTCAATATCACGCTATCGCCTTGTCAATCCCGAAATCAGCAACCTCCATTTTCATACAAATTGCGACCCCTCCAAATATTCTTCCCTCCAATAATTATGAAAATCATGCTTGTTTATTTACACTCTTTAAACCCATCAAATCACGAAATACAATCTTTGTTTGTTCGCTCTTATACGTTTCAGACCTTGTACGTACATGTTAGATGCAAAAGCTATCCTCTAATTAGTTGGTCTTCCTTTATAATTGAACGCACAAGTGTGGTATGAAGAGGATGCTTAATAAGACACTAAATTATTACTTTAGTATAACCTTGTTTTGAAACATAGGTATATATGGTTAGCATCTATTACATAAGCAACAAATTAGAAGCCAATAGTAGTACAAGCTACCCTTGATGCTCCAAACAATCAAGATTTTCTCTCCTCTTGTTCTCATGCATCTCATGTGAAGTCTTGTACGTTTGGTCTCTGCTTTAATTACGAAGGATTCAAAAGATGTTAATCTAAAAGTTGAAATTGATAGAAAACATATATGTACACCAAATGAGCTTATACATGGATGGGTATCTCTGCATGGTTAAAATGATATGCACTGATTGATTTCACTAAATTGAAAAACTATTAGAAACCAATTGAACTAGTTATCAATAAGGTTTCTAGTTAATAACGAAATGTACTCATTTAATTTATGATGTATAAAAACAAATGAAGTTTAATCATAAAATTTCGTGCATAGAGCCATCTGGCCAGTACTTATCATCATGCCAGGAGGAAGAACCTAAATGCAGATAATTAGAAGAAGCTGCAGTGAACAAGAGGCCAAGGGGAAGACTCGTAGACGATTTGACCTTTAATCTCCAACTTTGTCAACCACTTTGTTGTTTAAAACTGGAAAACATTGATTAATATAATTTAGATAAGTTTATTGATTAATTTACAAAGCTCCAAATTCATCTTCTTTCCCTACATGTATGTTGCTATGACCGAAAGGAAAGCTCCAAAAGCGGACCTAAAAATGCCTACCTTCAACTGACCAAGGAAAGACGTAGAGTTAATTTAAAACAAGCAAGCTTTCACATCAATCCTACTTGAGCTACCAATAATCACAAGAATAAATAGCATATTCACGATTTGTGAACTACCAAGATTATGAGCTATATATGCTATCAGAAAATTAATTAAGACAAATAATACGGGTCCGGGTTTCACACATTTATACGAGTGCCACAGTTATAAATTTTAAGATAAAAAATATTTTGGGTTCGAGTATTTTATATCTGACAAGGTTTTTTTCTTAAAAAATTGAACCAAATTGAACAGAAACTAGTGGCATTGCCACGTCGAGAGAGATGCAAAGGCATGGCTACATTTAAACAATTTAATCAAATAGTATATTTCTTGACGGAGTGGTCGGTATTTTTCCTGGTGCAAGACAAGAGCTACTTGTTTTGACTCTTCTTGATTCGCCAATCACTACATGTGTGTTTAAAAAATGTGCATCAATGAACTATAGCAAGCTTGCGGGGAGTTGATTATTTATGCCTGCCCACTTTCATTGATTTTTAATTGGAAACTTGAGCTTAATTATAGACTTCGACCAACATTGCCGGCTCAGAGGTTGATAATTGAAGGTTCACGGCTATGCACAAGGTTGCTGCGACCGCCACTTGACCTGTCCGTTTCCATCCCTTCCAAACATTGAATTAAATTAAATTAATTAGTAGAAATGTTAATAGTGAATGGTGTATATATAGTGTATACGGACATATAGTACGAAATGGAGTCCTAGAAAAATAAGAACACTCACTGAAACCGAGGGAAGATTGAGCATTAAGGCATTAACGGAAACAATCACGGCCACGGCCAATTCAACAACTAATAACCTAACGTCCAATATTTCCAACCTCGGCGCCGGCTCTACTAGAATTTGTTTCACATAGAATATGAGTGGTATCAAGTCCACCGTAATATCAAATTGGTGATAAGTTGAAGACCAAACTCATAATTCCTGGTATCCAAGTCAAACCAGGTTATAATACTGTAGCAATGGTAGGATAATCCTAAGCTTGGAATTTTGTAACAAAAACTGACAATTCAATAGGAACAGGGGAGAAAAGACAGCAAGGAAAATACACAAGATTTTTGCTCTTGTCACATTATATATATGTCAGTATTACTAATGGTTGATTTGATTAGCCTACAAACTTCTTTAAAAAAATGTGGATTGTGGAAGTCAAATATATAATAAAAAGAAGAGGTAGAAGCAAGCTCATAAGGCAATATTGAAAGTGATCTCAAACTGAAAGCTGTGCTGGTTAGGGGATGCCAGGCTATATAAAGAGGCCCTCTTGGTCACCTGGGTATCAAGAAAATCTCCATTTTTACTCTCTATATTCAATGTTTTGCAACCACAATTGTGCTTGAAAAGGAAAACAAAGCCTTTAGAATTGGCCAATGTTTGCAAATTAAGGTAGAGAAGATGCTTTAGAGCTAGAGGGCTTTCTTGCTACTACCACCTTACCCATCCTTCATTTTAATGAATTAAGACACCTCTCTTCCCTGCCACTAGTCTAGACAACCTTCTTTTCTCATATTCCCAAGCTAGGTAGCTTTCAGTTCATCAATATATAGAAGCCACGATTGTTGTTCAGTTCATCTCCATTTTAGTTTCAACATTCAAGAGGTAGCTATCAGTTCTCGGTTTCATTTCGGTTGCATATAATGACAATCATTACTTCTTTAAATTGCCTTTGCCTATACATCTTCTCTTAATCATTGATGCTCATTTCTTGTTCAAGCAGCTTGCAGGCATTGTTCTATATGATCAGAGTACTGTAGTTTTTGTGGAGAAGCTGATCTGGGCAGGGACTGCAGGATGAGAAACACCTTGTTTTCAACATTTTCATCTTTTTGCAGCTCGGGTACATTTATTTTTGAATTCTTATTCACCATTAGCCTCTAACATATATTGATCGTCTTCATATTTTTCTATATCAATGTTGTTGGAGTTGTGAATGATCATATTGGGGTGAATGCGATATTCCAGGAGGAAATGAAGAAGTTCATATGCCAATGGCTCCAAACCTTTCCGTTGATCTGCACAGATTGTTAAGTGTTTTTCTTTTTCTTTTAAACATATTCTGCTTTAATATAATCAGTAAAATCAGTCACTATTGGGGTCCCAAGACTCATCTGTATAGGGGTAGTATACCGTCTTGGAACCCAAAAGATAAGGCATTCATCTTCTTCTCTTATTCATATTTTATTTTATTTTCTTGGTCTGGGGCAGGCATAACATCGGAACTGGTTTTTACGTTGATCCTCATGCCTGCAATGAACTCCATCTCGGAAGCTTTACTCCCCTTTCAAGCACCCAAGAATATAGTACTCAGACTATTGATTTGATGCCAGGTCAAAATACATTTTCATGTTTACAAAGACGATCATACATTCCTAAAGATAACCAGTTTAGATTCACTTCCAATCAAATTTTATATGCATGATTGGATAGCATTCTCTGATATTCTTAGCTTGGTGATTATGTATGATCGGTAGTAGGTGGAAATGGATGCAAGGCCTCTTCGGTGTACAAAGACCATCAGAAAATTCCGACGATGATGTCACCTGACCAAGACGTGAGTTTTTTCATCCAAGTACTTGTTATTCTTTTTCAATAATTATGTTGCCGACTTGGGTATGTTCGTGAGTTCAATAGCAGCTGACTAATTGATCAATCGCAAAGATGAATTGATACCATTGAATAATTATTCTCAAAAAATATTTGGTAACAATAAATTCCTGTATAGCTTGGTCAAACGGTCTACTAGTTTACAAATATACTTGTATTCTATGCTAAAAATTAAATTTTTATTAAAGATTTTTAACAACTCAAACTCGAGAAGGTATCAATACGTGTGCTTGTCCTTATGTTTCTCGTCTGCAAAGTCCAGAAAGATGTGGGCATATTCATGGGATTGTTAGGATTAATTTGCTATGATCGAACTTTTTGCTAATTTCATGAGCTTACTAGACAGCTTGAAAGTCTACGAACATAAGAACTATTGACAATGACTGACAGATGAAAAACGTGATGATTCACAAAGTTTCAATATGCCGTTTACCAATAAGAAATGGACAAGGATTCGGAATATCTTGTTTGTCAGTAACTGTGTTTTTAGAAAACTTCATATACATTCGTTTACGTGTTTAAAGACCACAATCAATACAAGAAATACGAGAAAACGAGCAAATGCAGCAGAAGCAACTCTAATGGCAGCAAGCAGAAGAAGGGATTATGTGCCGAAGATGGTCATCAACACTCTCAAGAATCATCAACCTCATCTGTTCCACCAATGAAAGTATGTACACAATCTGAACATTCCTCGCTTCTCTTCTTTATTAATATATCTTATCATATAACTGGCCTAGTTCAAACTCATGATTCTAGGCACCTATGAGAAGGAGTCATAAATTGGGTGACAGAATAACAGCGCTTCAGCAGCTGGTTTCACCATTTGGGAAGGTAAATTAACCAGCCACTTGATTTCTTCATCCCATTAGTAGAAGTGCTGAGGTTGTCGCTCACTTCAACATGGCATTGGACTATATTGTAGACTGACACTGCTTCAGTCCTCCAAGAGGCTAGTGTTTACATCAAGCTCCTTCAAGAACAGATCCAGGTGTGTTCATGGCCTCCTTCTATTTGAACAAATCCTTACAAAAAATGAATTAAAGCTTCAAGTTCAATTGAACCTAAAATTGAAGTTTAACCATCATTCTAGATGAAAATTATGCGTTCATTGTAGTAATTTATGACTACTTGTGGTTAATGATAATTTCCTCACACAAGAAACGAAACTTGAATGATTCACAAAACCCATGAAAAACATCAAATTTTAACACTTGCATGCTGTTACATTCAAGCCAAATAAAATACACTTCAGATTAATGATGTTTAATGATGTGCAATATCCAGGTTCTAAGCAATCCATACTTCAGATTTAGAGCATCTCTTCATCCACAGGTAAAAAAGATGAATTAGACATTGCGCTGGTAGCATTTAATGAGCTCTGTAATAATCAAAATGCATGTGATGGACAGGGTATATTAGGAGAAGACAAATCAGACCTGAGAAGCAAAGGGCTGTGTCTTGTTCCGGTTTCAACCACAGCTAATCTTCCCCACGATGCAGCCCATAGCAACCCGTCTACTTCCACCGGACCAAATACTCATGTCTGTTTGTAGGACACCAAGTTCAAACAAACAATTAGTCGGTATTAATAATACTATCCCCCAGAGGCAGCTATCAATAAAAGGACGAGTGAAGAACAGATATGTATCTAATTCTAGGGCTGTCTCGGGGAGTATAATATCATCACAGAGACTTACCTAAGCAACATCCTTTTGTTACAATGAAGCCACTCTTTTCATGGAATTCTTCTCAATTAATAGACAGTTTGTCAGGTGGTAACTACGTATGTTAGATTCATTGAAAGCAGTAAGACCAGAAACATAATCGAGGGACAAGAAAAGAAAAAAGACCGATCAAATTTTCTCTTCTTCAACAAGCTTAGCTGACTTAACGTCCTCTCTAAATCCTTTATAGTGCATACTTGTCCTATCATTCTGAATCTACTTAAAAATTATTGTGCGATGTGCAGCTGAAAAAAATGGTTTGCTGGATATTTATTTTAAGAAAACATGCAAGAAAACGAAGCGACAACTCGCTCATTATTCTGAGGCCTGAGTAAAAAACAAAAATGATTGGTTTGAAATTAGTTGGATGAAGAAACAAACTAGGATTGAACAAAAGAATAATATTGTTAAGCTCGGTTGGTGAATGTTTTTGATCGTATGGAAAAATAAAATTAATGAACCAAAAAAGAGAGATGGATGGGAAAAGCTGCTGTTCATCATCTATCCACATTCGTCACAAAGTACAACATCCAACAATGGAAACTCCATGGAGTAGCTACCAGCATCCACACATCCAACGACGTTGCGTAACCAAATCCAAACCCATCCAACAGCTTAAAAAAAATAAAACAGAGGCAGAGAAGAGACCCATTCCTACAATTACAGATAACACGGCCACCAACTCCACACCAGTCTGCTCTATCTATGCAGCCTTCTTTGGGGACTTGGCGGCCTTGGAAGGGGACTTGGTTGCAGTCGTTTCCTTCGCAGCAGCCTTCTCGGCCTTCTTGGGCAGTAGCACCGGGTTAATGTTTGGGAGAACCCCGCCGTGGGCAATGGTCACACCGGCCAATAGCTTGCCCAGCTCCTCGTCGTTCCTGATCGCCAGCAGGACATGCCTCGGTATGATCCTGTTCTTCTTGTTGTCCCGAGCTGCGTTCCCAGCCAGCTCCAGAACCTGCACAATCACCCACAACACATCAACACACACATCCATTGCTGTTCTGACGAAGACATTACACACCCAAATCAGTAGAATATGTACAACACTGTCAAGCAATAACGAATCGAACCGACCATATCGAGGAGTGGATCCACATTAATTGATTGATTAAAAAAGAAATCATCACCCACCAATCGTTGAAACAAACTCATCAAGCTCATTACTACTACAGAGGGAACCAAAAACATTGCGGTAAAAAGAAACGACGAACCTCGGCGGCCAAGTATTCGAGGACGGCGGCAAGGTAGACGGGGGCGCCAGTGCCGACGCGCTGGGCGTAGCGGCCCTTCTTGAGGTAGCGGCCGATCCTGCCGACGGGGAACTGGAGGCCGGCCTTGACGGACCTCGACACCGGCTTCTTCTTGGGGCCGCCGCCCTTCCTGCCGCCTGCACCCTTCTTCACCTTCCCAGCGCCGTCCATGGCTTCGCCTTCTTCGTCGCCGGACGTTGGCCGGGTGGGGTTGTTTTTATAGCGGCGCCGCCTAAGATTCCCGATCGGATTGTGGTGGCCGTCGGATTGTGGGGGAGATCGAGGGTAGCGCATGGGTTAAGGGACGACGATCCGCGGGATCGGGTATTGACCAATAGCGTGAGGAGGGTGTTTGTGCTTTCTCCAACGACGAAACAGACTGCCTTAATTGTGTGTTATTATTCGTCACGGATTGTATTTTAAAAAAATCACAACTACAATTTTTAATTTAACTTTATTTTTATTTTTATTTGTTACGTTATATATGATAAACCTTTTTTATTTTAGGTTTTAGCTGCTGTGTTTTTTTGTTAGCTTTTGTTGTTGTATAAAATGGGTCGATCATGACATGACCCATTTAACTAAACCAATCCAACCAAATTGTTTTAAATGGAAACCATTAAAAAGTAATTCATAGTATTTTCTCTTTTTTTGATAATTATATCTAAGCCCAATCGAAAAGAAAACCATTTTCTGTCGCTTTGGACAATAAAAAAAAATAAAACTCCTTGTCCTTGTAAAACGCTCTATTGTTTAACGGGGTAGATAGAACATGCAAAGTATGTTTCAACAAGGGCACAACAACCCGGTGCCCCAGGAATATTGCTCATTTGCCACTAAACGATTCATTTTAAGATTGATAATCCCTAAAATTGGATGGCATGAAGATTGGTTTTCAAGCCATTCCACCACCCTTTGGACCATCTTCATTTTCTACTTGAAAAAGAACCGTTCATTCAATCTATAATTCAATCAACAAAATGTGCACAGGCAATTGCGAGCGGTAAACAGTTCCCAAGGTTAGATCAATACGTTCGTTGACCACGCACAACCAGTGCCAACAAGTTTCAATTCAAACAAAAAGACTGATAGTGAGATTAGCCACAGCATATTGCAGCCAAAAGCTAATCCCAAAAGCATAGTACAATTCTCCAACGCAAAATAGCCTTCATACGGCTCACAAATTTGTCTCTGAGTGTATTTTAACCATTAATAAATCCATTCTTCTTAACCAATATCATTTCAGCCATACAAAATTAATATTTAGATACGTACATCCAAAGGTAAGAATAGCACATTTGACTTACACTGGCGTACAGGGTAGAAGATAGTGTTTAGAAATGTCTACACTGAGGCCGCTAGTGATTATGCTCACAATGAAGCCACAATTTGTACGGTAAGTGATTCAAAAATAATTCACTCGCACTAAAGATGCTTACGGACAAAAGTCAAATCCTGTCAACTCAGAAATTTCTAAGATAGTTCAGCACAGTAATAGCACAGATAATGCGGCTTCTCTTGATTTAGGTTTGTTAATGCCACATTGATAACATATTTCGTTTTGAATTTCTCCAAAATATTTATGGGTGTTTCCTACCCCCACAAACTGTAACATACCAAACGCTTGTAGACATAAACAATTCTACAAGTACACATGCCATAATACATGTCTGCAACCAGAAACCGTAAGGATGAAGTTGAAAATCACCAAGGTAATGTGGTGTTGAACAAGAACTATTTGTAGATTTGACCAACAAAGTCAATGAGTAGTACTAGTTCAAGACTGAAATTACTATAAACAATCTCTTAAACAAGCAAACTGCATAGAACAATCACCATATAGAAGCCAGTGATAAGTATTCAATTGGCACGCCCTCTTATAACATCAAGACCCATCTCAGTAGGATCGGTGGCTTGCAGCTCAACCTGAATCCCATCCAGCTCCCTCTTGAACCTATCCTTGGAACTCGCGTAGAGCATCTTACTTCTCACCTTTGCAGTGTCAGGAGACCTTTGCAATGACAATCACATAACAAGCACATAAATTTCATAAAGAGTTTGAAGAACAAACACGAATTTTAGAGCCCCTCAGACCACCTTACCATGCAATGAAAAATATTTTGCTTTTCTGGCAGTTCTCTTCGGTGACAAAATCGAAGTCATATATAGCATACCGGCATTCTTCGGCGGGTAGGCTAGCAGCAAAATTTTCGTAACTCTGAGTTGGCTCCCCTAGGTTTTCAACTATAACTTGCTTAAGTTTTTCATCAATCTTGAAAATGATGGAGCGGTAAGTTCTCTTGGCCTTCAGATCCAAAAACTTAAGCTTGCAGTCATCATTGACTGCCATCCCCGACGCCGCATTAGCCTGCCAATGAACACCAAACAATACTCTCTTGCTCGACGCATAACAACAAAAGAAATATGGTCATCAAACAAAAGCAGGCGCAGATAACCATATAACAAGCATTGGACAATCAACCAATCCCCAGTTCCGAGCAAACATCTATAAAGGCTAGCACCAACCAATCTGCATCTACAAGCAACCGATAACATGCAAGAATAAAAACTCCGGATCTACCTCAGCTGATCACACAAAAGAGGACCAAACTAGAGCATAACATAACCACTCGGGGAGCACAAACAAGACCAGAATCATCAAAGTACATCGAACTTAGAGAACGAAAAAAAAATTTTACCCATCATGCAGCTATATAATCGAGAATTATCAAACCATTAAAGATCAATAATTAGACACCAACAGGAACAGCATCTATCAAAGAAGAAAAAAAGAAAAGAAGATCAGATGATCAACAAAAGGAATCGAAGAAGCTGACCATTGTAGAGGCGGAGGGGAGAGCAACGACAGAAAGGTGAGAGACCAAATCGGGATAGAGAGAGCAAGAAAGATCTTTGAGGGAGGAGAGACAGAGAGAGAGAGAGAGAATATAGGGGGAGGCGACATATAGATTTTCTCCCTCTAAACATGATAAAAGATGGGCCTGGGCCTTCCAATGCTTCCCATGTTACATGCCCACCGCAGACCTGGGGGAGTTACTCAGCCCACAGAATTTTCATTGGTGCAACCAAGCCCTAAGCCCTTCATTTTTTTTTCTTCTGGTTTAAAACTAACCCTTAACCCTAAGTCCTAACTCCTAAGCCTTAATCACATAATAATTATCTTTTCCTTATGCTCGTATGGATGCCCTGAGCTGGTTAAGGGACTCCTGGTAGGCCCCCAGATTGTGGTTTAATTCCCTACTTTAATTTGATAGCTCATTAATTAAAACTTATTGAGTTTTAACTTCTCCGTTTGGGGATGGAGATCATGTTTACTGTGGTCAGTGATGATTTTCAGCGGTGAAATTGATAGTTATAGTATATTTGTGGTAATTATAGGAAAAATAAGTTGGTTTTTTTCTTGTTAAAAATAGAAATAACTAACTAAAATAATGACTTCTTAAAAAAATATCATTAGCCACTTGTTTAGGCGTTGCCTTGTGATCAAAAGTGTTACTCAATTTTTAAGTAGAAAAATCATGTAAACTAAACATATCTAATCAAAGTGCATACGGCTTGAAGCTCGAAATGTTGCATCATCGTCACTGTTCGATCATCATCATCATCACTAAGGTAATCATCATCATCTTAGTTATGGATGCTTCTAAAGATAAAGCTAAAACTACAAGAGACGTCTGGCTGCCTGAAAACTAAAGTTCAATACCCACCTAATCTAGCCCCTCGCTAACTAAAACTAATTTGTTAGGGTCTTCTTTTACAGAGATAAAAATAAAATTAAAGAATATCTTTTTTTCTATGGCTCCATTTAGTTAGCAAAAAGAATAGTAGATGACATGAAAATTTTTGAGGTTAATTTACTAAAATTTGTATATATGTATATATATATAATATTTTAAAAAATTAATATTTTTATGATATATTTAACTTTTTTACCTCGATTTTCGTTCATAAAGCAACTTTCAAGCCTCGAGTTAGTTTTAACTTTTGTCGGTGTCTATGTGAGCTTTCAAGTCATATATAATGTATATACCCTATGTGGACCACATCGGGCCCATGAATTGTCAGAGAACCAGAGCTCCTCATATGGCAAGATCTAGGTGGTATAGAGTAAGCCCTAGCCACCTATTTTTCAAGAAATTTTCACATGATTTTGGGATGATTTTCTACTATTTAGCACCGCATTAGTAGCCATCGGTAGAGCCATTTTAGTCACCGGTTTTCCACCGCCACCTTTGCTTTTGGGGCATTTTTTTTGGCTCTCGTGAGCTACCTACGACCAATTTGACTACCCAGACACGTTCCTCAATTGACAACCGACATTTTGAGGCTAGCCTCGCCAACTGTCGCTGTTGGAATCATTGCCAGTAACTCCAACTACCCTAGCGACGCTTTAATCTTTTTCCGGTCACTTGCTAGCCGGACTTCGTCGGTCGCCACCATCAACATGCTCCCCATTGCATGGACTGTCAATCAGGACAACAGTGATCGATTTTCAGCGATGGGCATGCCAGCGATCGTCAGGCCTATTTAGTCATGTCCATGCCCGTGTTCGTGTCTGCCTGTTTGCGCTCGTGTTAGAGTCTGTCTGCTTGCATTCGTGATCGTGTCCGCCCAATCCACCAATTTAGTTAACTTGGACCGAGTTAACTAAGCCCAACTCAGTCTGGTTTAGCCCATTTCACATAGTCTGGTTCAGCCTAGTTTACTCTATCACCTTTCTCTGATGTTTTTGTCTATTTCTCGACCGTTTTCGTTAATTTGAGATTTTGTACATTATTTTAAACACATTTTCACATTATTTAGTATATTTTGATGTTATGAGAATTTTTTTATTTTATTTTATTTTATTTATTTATTTATTATTATTATTTTCTCTTGTTATTTATATATTTGTCGATTATGATGCACGATTATGTGATTGTTTATTATTATTGATGATGTATTTACTTATTAATATTAATCTTATTTTTTTACCAAATTTTATTTATTTATTTATTTGTTTATTTGTTCGTTCATGCATATGTTATTATTTATTTTTGTTTAATTATATATTCATGTATTTGATAGCTATAACGTTACTATTCATGATTAATTGATATTATTTATTTATTTATCAAATTATTTATTTATTTATTACTTACTCATGTATATGCTCTTATTTACTCGCTTGTAGCAGCATACTTATATAGTATAATTATGTTATTATTTTATGATTAATGCTATTTATTCTCATGTATTTATTATTTATCTATTTATTTATGAGTTTATTCATTTAATTAATTAATATTTATTTACAAGTGATTTATTGCTTATCATGTCTCGTTTTGTTTAGTTGTAATTTGTTTAACATTGCCCATTATTGTAATGTTGTTGATGATGTGAACATATATTACAATTATGCATTATATAGTGTTGTCAGTCTTTTACTTAGGAGTGGGTTTTGACGTACGTTCAGGAATCTGAGTTCCCCATAGATGTGCTGATGTGCTTGGAGCTTGGACACATGTTTGTTCGGACTCTTACTAGATTTATCCCTTTATTCTATCATAGATTTGATTTTTAGGTTGTAAGATGTGTTAACTAGTTATTTTATAGGACCCCACTTAATATGGGCCATTTAAATGTATTTTACTTTCGTGATTAATAACCCTCGATGATAAGATCCTTAGTACTATTTTTAAATTTAGATCCGCCTCACGTTGCCTTCAGGTTTACTTATATCATTCCCTTCCCAACCTTATATATGGTTTTTATCAATTTTTTAGTGAGTTGAGAGTTGGGTGAATTTGACTTTGTGTATATTAAAGGGTAATGAAGGTGACTGCTTAAGAGTACTCGATTATTGTGCTCTGGGCTAGGAGTTATATTGAGGTAAAAAAAGAGTTTAGATTATGTGATTTTTCTTGAGAGTGTAAATAGTTATTGCTGAGAGAGGCATTTGCCGAGATTGGCATAATACTAGTTCAGTTCAAGATGTTATCGAGTCTGCATTTTTATGATTCCTCGGTATATACCCTTTGAGTGTTTACATAGATATTATATTAGTTTTTATTCCCTGTGGAAGATTTCACTTCCTAGTTTGTACTAGTTATTTTTCGGACAAATGACATTTGTTGCTGATGTTTTCCTTATTATATATATAGGTCTTGTATTTCTGCGTTGGGTCGATTTTGGTGGAAGGACAGATAGATACTACACACTCTTGTGTTCAACGTGTCATTATTTTCTTTTGTACTTGTATTAGTACTTGACATATTTTTATATATCTTTAATAATGCCTTCCATTCTCGATACGCTAATTCGATTTAATTATCATTCAAGTTTTATAGATTAATTTACTTAGATATGACTCGACTTGATCATAATAATTCTGATTCGATTTTAGGGAATCAAAATCGGGGTATTACAATGTGGCCCACCACTCATGTATTCTCTCGTGAACAAATAAAATATTTCCCTATTTTCTTATATCAATAATATAAGAAAAATGGGAAATATTTTTTTGTTCATTAAAGAGCATATGAGTAGATTATAAAAGGTAATCATGATTATTTTGTACTCTTATGAATATAATTATACTTAAATTTTATATAAAATAATTAACTTAATATTATTTTCTACAAAAAATATATTACATATATCTACTTTTGACAACGTTGATTATTTCAAAATTTTTACGTTATTTACACTATTTTTCATGTGAATTAAAAGGACCCTACCATTGAAAATCACATGAACTTATAACATGACGTGAATGTCACACAATCCCACTATGTATACAAGATATAGAGGAGAAAAAAGTAACAAGTTCATTTGATTATAAAACCGACTTCAGGTCTCTATTTTTGGACAAGAAGGTAATAAATGCAATCAAAGAAGGTAATAAATGCAAGACGTGCAGACTTCGAAAATTCGTTGCATGCCTCGTGAAAGTTGAGGATAAACAAAATAATTAGTAAATGGTCGTCTATATGAAAATCAAAGTTGAATAGCTGCAACCACCAACCCACCGCACATGGATTTCTATCAATGTAAGCGTGCACATGCAGCCCCACTGCGGCCCCGTAGAGAATTCTTGTTTGGATTTCCGCTGGCAAGTGTAACTGCAAACCCACTATAACGGCCCATTGGTTCAGATTGATCTGATCTGACCAATGAAGGAGCTACCAATCTGTGAAAAGAAATACATTTTAATTAATTATGGCGAGGGAGGGAATTGCAAATAGTTTAGCCCATATATTAATACAAATTAGGATTAAAGGATACATATGGATGGGACCTACCCAGGAGTCCCTCGTTATATGGTGGGGCTAAAGATCATATTTAATTTGATCACTCACCATTCTATTTAAGGCGACCTACCACCCATCATTTGGGGATGACTAGCCAAACAGCCCTCGTTGCACGGGCAATTAAAAAATCAGCGTTAAAATAGCGTAAATATATCGTAAATATAGTTTGCTAATTTTATTAAAATATATTTTAAGCTTTCAAAATTGTTAAATGAAACTCATATCATACAAATTGTAAATATTAACGCAT
This sequence comes from Piper betle, assembly GCA_033002965.1. NCBI lineage: Eukaryota > Viridiplantae > Streptophyta > Magnoliopsida > Piperales > Piperaceae > Piper > Piper betle. The sequence continues at coordinate 45,163 of JAURVB010013444.1, read as the reverse complement.
GTCATTAATAGACAACTAATAACTTGAGTACTTACTAAGATGGTTTGAAATGAACGTAAAATTAATTAGCAGGTTGTAAATTCACTCTCATTGGTCACGAACTCTCAAAATACAAGATATATATATATATATATATATATATATATATATATATATATTACATCATTTTTTATTAAAAAACTCTAATATGGGCTAAATTTAATTAAGAGATGGAACTATAAAGTCTTTCGTCCAAGCATAGTATAAAAAAATCAAATTTAGTTGAAAAATAGTTTGTGTTAAACAAAAAAAATAGAAATTTGCTATTATGAAATTGAAGTGAAATTAAATAGACAAAAAATATAAGAGTATAATTTTTAATTATTATTTATGATTTAGGGTTTAGAGTCTAGGGTTACAGAATAACAAAATATAATAAAATTAAAAGATATAGTAAAAAGTATCAATGAATAGGGGGATATAAGAACCCTGAAATGAAATTTGAAATATAATTGGACATTACAATTATTTTAAATATTAGAAACAAAAAATACAGGTAACAAAAAATTCTTTAGGAAAAAGATATGATGATGCGAAATAAAAGGAAATTACTTAGTATGGAGGAGCTACACGGCTGCATAAAGAGTCATAAACGTTTTTAGGGAGGAATCAAACATATTTGTAAATGGCTGTGTTATTTGCATAAAGGGAACTTATATGATGTTATTATATTAGTTAGATTGTAAGAATTACCCGTTCGTAAGAAAAAGTCACAATTATGTGATCCTCTTTGCAAATAAGAATTACACTTGTTTATAAATGAGTATGATTTTTCATATAAAATAACCTTACGTGACATTCTTTTATTGCCCGGATTGTGAGAGTGATTGTGGGCTCATTTAGACATCCTTCTTGCCATAGATAAGGATGAATTGGTTAAGGAAAAAAGATATGAAACATGACTGATCATGATAATGTAGAGAAGAAGAAATACTTTAAAAAACAAATTATGTGCACTTTGTAGATTGTGGACAGTCGGTTGAAAAGATAAACTAATTAAGGAAGATGAATAGCAAATAGTTTATTCAGGAATTAATGCTCCACATGAACAAGAGCACAAATGTAACACAAGAAAATGCTCAAGCGCACACACACAGATACATAGAAGTAGATCTGGGTGGTTCCACACATGATAAGAATGTAATACATCTGAAAAATCTTAAGAGATGATCAGATTGAGCTAGGTTAAGTGTTTGACGAATGATATCAAGATCGGCCAATCAGCTTGCTGCTGAAGTCCCAAAGCTTCTTGGCCAACTCTTTGTCTCTTGCCTTTGAGGTAGGTTTCCTCTCATTGCAGTCCACAAAGTACTTCCCTGTCAAACCTTTTAGGTTTGGATGGAGTGCCACATAACAACTTGTTGCTGCTCCCTGAAAACAATTTCATCACGAAACAAGAAAAATATAAGTGGTTAAGTTAGATGTTTGGTTTAAAGACTGAATGCTATAGTATAAATCAAAAGCCTGAAACTCTGACTCTATATGCTGTTCTTATTAGAAATTAATGAAGTGACAACATGCATGTCTAATTATTAATTTGATCTGATCATATAATTTCATATGTTGTTGTTCATGTTCATGGATATCAAATAAAAATGTACTTGTGCTGCTATTATTATGCTAGTTGATTTCTTCGAAAAAAAACCTTCTGGTCTTTATAAGATGTATAATCGTGTTAAAAAAATATTTGCTTTGCCATTTGTGTGCTACCTGGGGTACATTCTTCCACAACAGATACGTGAACACTCTAAGTAAGCCTGCATGAGCAATTAAAGAAGTCAGACTCAGAGAGCATACAAAAATTTAAAACTAATTTGGTTCGGTAAACTATTGCATTGTGTGCAAGCTAACAAATAGTGCATACTCATTATGAGCAAAGAATGCTTCATCAGATTGGTCATTATCAGGCCTGGGTGAACAGCATTTGCAGTCACGTTTGCTCCATCTTCCTGCTTCCAATCACAGAACAAAGCTCTCAAATTAAAACATTTTTCATAACCTTAATATCTGGACTTGAGGAGTCATGAACTTGAAGTTAATATATAAGTTGGGGTACTCACCTACATGATTAATTAGTTTAATGTAGTCAATTTTTTAATGTAAAGATATGGCTCATCCGTTCAGAAAAAATAGAGAGGCCTAACCTTCAAACGCCAAGCCAACTCCTCTGCGTGCAATATGTTAGCTAGTTTGGATTGCCCATATGCCTTCTTATCTGAATACCTGGTGTGTATATTTGAGAGATAAAAAAATACAACTTAATTGCATGGTAATTGTAACTATACTATTTCTATTAATTTTCTAAATCCAACATGCTGGAAAACACTGAATTAATATGAAGTACAGCGCAAGCTTATTAGATAATTAGCTAGTAATTATCACTTACCCCGACTTCTGGTTAATTTTATGGAACCGAATCCCTCCATTGTATGTGTGGTGGTGAGCTATAGAAGAGAGTTCACTATCCTTCCCTCAACTCCACTTGTTTTGGCAGTGCTTTTCATTTTGTCCAGTAAAAGGTCCGTCAAAAGGAAATGCCCTGAGACGATGTTAGAGTAAATTTTAAATAATTCAGGCACGAAAATTGTTATACAAGAAAATAGTGAACAGACCTGTTGTCAATGGTTATAACCTGCATTGAGCTTTTAAATTAGGGTGATTAAACCAACAAAATAAATATCTCAAATGTCATCCTGAATATCATATCTGTATGTATATATCTTTCATTTATGCAAAGCCTTTTGGGCTTTTTATCCTGGCCTTGTTGTTCGTTGTAATAGATGAAGAGTCACCTAGATGATTTGTGGCAAACTGCATCTCAATTCCATCTTCTGACACATGATAGGGGCAGAACATGATTCCAGCATTGTTTCTGAAAAAATAAATCACTTAAATATAATTAAAGTACAATGAAATCATATTATTAAAAAAAAACAATTTTGAAACACTGCAGTTAGGTTGATCTTGATATAAAATTTTAGCCTTCTTAAACCTAAATAGCTGTTACAAGCCTATGATATGGAACATGAATTTGAAGTTATTTCAGGTTTTAATCTCACATCGAGATTGAGATTGGGCTGTGAGTTGGTTGTAAGTGATCTCTTAAAATGGCTATGACTAGTCATCTTGAGATGCACCCAAGACTCACAACAGAAAAGAATTCCATGGGGAATGAACAAAGAAAAACACGAAGAAGAAAAGAGGATAATGACATTTACATTAAGATGTTAAGGGGTAGGCCAAGGACATTAAACTCGTCGACGAAATTTTCAACAGAATTGAGGGAGGAAAGGTCAAGCTTCAAAACGGTGATGCGTGCCGAAGCGTTCTCCTTGACGATCTTCTTCTTCACTTGGTTCGCTGCTTCCACATTTCTTGCTCCAATCACAACATGAGCTCCCCTTAGTGCCAACACTCGCACTGTTTCTGCACCAATCCCGCTTCCTCCTCCTGCGATCTCCACAGTTAACACACTCATCACAATCACAAAGATTTTTCATGTATTACAATCAAACGATCACTACAAAAAAATATACATAAAACATATATTTTTGTATAAAGTACTTCACTTGTTCGTGAAATTGTTATATTCATGTTGTGGGTACATTTAGATGCAGCCGATCGAGATTGACAAATAATCAAAAGAACCTATACATATTGTCGACCACCGGTTATAGAATTATAAAGTAAGAATTTTTAGCTCTGGAATGCAATACGAACATGAAATTAATTGAAAATCCTGTTGTAACAAATTAAACTACCAGGTTGTGGTTATATTATAAGTACCTGTGACGATGGCGGTGAGATTGGTGGCATCAATTCCAGCGGTGACCTGCTCGGCGGTGGATGATGATCCAAAGCCACTGGGACCTCTTTTGCCTGTGAGCGTTAAAAGGAGTTCCATATTCTTGATCTGGATCAGTATTTGCCTCTCTCGATATATATTCAGAACTATGGAACGTGGAAGGCTTAACTTTCTTCAACCTGCTTGTAGTGTAGCCAAATATCGGAAGAGGGGCGATCGAATTTAAAGGTTTCACTTTCCAAGTTCAACATGCATGAACAATGTTCATGGCCAGGTTTTCTGCTACTGCCCTATGCGTGCGTATAGTAAATTCAACCAACTTGGGTCCAGATATTATGGCACCTAGCTCAGGAAGCTCATATTGTGTTATTAATACTAGTTTTGTATGCGATCAATTGTTATTAATTAAAGCTGTTGAGAAACGAATTGTAATTAAAAGTAGGATATTAGGCCAATCAATATATAATAAGCACAAAAAAAATTATTATAATATATTTTTATTTAACGAAAATTTATTTATTTATCGGTGAACTCGGAGTCAGTTTAATTCTCTCTCCGGCGTGGCTATGCGCACCATGTACGGCTAGGGGTGGGCGCGGACGTCCGAATTTGTCCGTCCGTCCGACGTCCGAAGCATGTCCGACCGAATTTGACCGACCGAATTCGACCGAATTAAAACAAACCAAACATGGACATTTTTTTGTCCGATCGAACGACCGACCGAATGTCCGATATTTTATATCAATAATATAATGTCTTTAATATTTATAAGACTAATATTATAGTTTATAAAAATTTTAAAATATAAATATACAGTAAAATTAATTAAATTTATACATAAAATCGATATTTAATATCTTAAATATCTAAAAATGACATACATATAAAAAGGATAAAAGTCACTCTTATATTTAGGAATTTAGAACTATATATTCGCATTAATAATCATATCAAACTACTTGTAATTTAGTTAATATGCCAGTTATTTTTTTATTTTTATATATAGTGGATCGTAAAATTTATTTTAGGTCGTTTACCGCGTTAAGACGCGTTACATGGAATTTGGATGGGTTATTAGTTATAAAGCATGTCGTTATGATTTTATATTGTTTGTTTTATTTTATAAATTTTTTTTCTATTTTATGGATTTTTTAGGATTTATTTTGAGTTAGTTATTATTATTGACTCGGGACGGAGTCGAGTCGACTCGAGTCAAATCTTATTTACGATATTGCCATTGCTCAAACCACCGGCCGTTTTCTCTTCCCGTCCAAACCATTGCTGCGCCGCCCACGGACCGGCGGAGGCAGAGGGCGGCGGTCTGGCGGAGGCAGGCGGTGGCAAAGGCAGTCGGTGGAGGCGGGGCAGCAGATGTAGGCGGCGGCGGAGTCGAGGCGGTGGCGGAGGTCGGGGTAGGGCGCCGACAGGAGGAAAGGGGAGGGCGGCGGAGGTCGAGGGAGGGCGGCGGAGGGCGGGGGAGGGTGGGAGGAGGGCAGGAGGAGGGCGGGGGAGGGCGGCGGAGGGCGGGGAGGGCGGTGACCGGGGGGAGGGCGGCGACCGGGGAGAGGGCGGCGGAGGTCGGGGGAGGGTGGCGGAGGTTGGGGGAGGGCGGCGAAGAGGGCTGCGGGGGTGGGGGGTGGGTGGCGGTGGCGGTGGCGGCGACGGCGGCGGCAGCGACGACGGTGACGACGACGGCGGCGGCGGATTAGGTTGATAAGTAGGGTTAAAGTTAATAATTAGGGTATAATTTCGGACCGTCCACGGACGTTGTCCGGGCCCGACGGACAAATCGGACATTAATTCGGTCGGACAAGTTTTGTCCGATAAAATTTCGGACAGACACGGACACTAACTTGTCCGATGTTTGTCCGACCGATGCCCACCCCTATGTACGGCCATATCAACTAGTTCATTGCTCCAGGGAGTGACATACATTCCACTGAACAAATTAACTTCCCCCAAAAATCTAGGAAATATTTAACACGAAAGACATATTTGACTTGAGTGAAAAATAAGGGATTAAAAGTTAAATAATGGCTAAGTATTTAAGTAATTTTATTTATTGTAAATTAAATTAATGAATGATTTGTCTGGGTTTAGACGGTTTTGTAAATTCATTCCATGCCTGTATAGGTGCCCTTGGTGGCAAGGCATCTCTAAACTAATAATAAATATAGTAATAAAAAATAAGTATCGTAAGCATGTGGCAGCTGGCAGGTCATGATCGTAAGCACTCTTTCCCATTACTGATTTGATCATTTCGACCATTTTTAGCGTCGAATGGGACCACCATTTCTCGCAAGATTGTCCATACGAAATTATGCATTGGGGAATCCACGAAGTCAGGAATCTTTGAATCTCTTCTCACTGTGTCAACTTAGGATTTATTATTATAATTATTAATTATTAATATGAGTGTTAGGCTCTTTGATCCTAAAAGGATATGTAGCATATACTATAAGTCTTTCTTAATTTAAAAATTAATTTAAGAAATAAATTTTTTTATTAACTTATATATAAATCACCAACATTACGTACGATAGATGTAAGGCTAATCTACCAATGATTACAAGCCATTTACGCCAACCCGGTTACAACCGGGAAGATATCCCCTCTTCACAAGCACTACTTAACAAAACCACCATCATCGAGAACTGTGAAGGTTATTACACAAACACCAACGGACGAATCACGAAGGATATATCACAATTTGAGACATCCCGGCCTCACAAACACCACTAAACAAAACCACCGTCATCCAAAATTGTGAAGGTTATCACACAACCACAGAATGATGAATCATGAAGGATACACCACAATTTGGGTTCCCACCTAGCTCTGAAGGACGAATCATGAAGGATACATCATAATTTGGGCTCCTATCATGAAGGACACAACAGGCTCCCAAGTGACTTTGGCTGTTAACGCCATTAAATGAAACTACCATTGTTAACGCCATTAAATGAAACCACCATTGTCCAGAACCATGTAGCTTATTACACAAACACCGTTGAACAAATCATAAAGGATATACAACAATTTGAGACATCCCTACTCGACAAATGCCACTGAACAAAATCACCATCGTCCAAAACTATGAAGGTGATCACACAAACACTGAAGGATGAATCATGAAGAGCACACTACAATTTGGGATCCTACTTGGCTCCACCTCCGCTGATAAACCATAGCCCGAGCTAGAAGGAGGAATTCATGATGGATACACCACAATTTGAGCTCCCATCATGAAGAATACACCGGGGCTCCACGTAGCTTTCATATCACCGTTAGGGCTAAAAAGCGAAATGTAATATGTGTCATAAGACTCTCTTAATTTAAAAACTAACTTAAAGAATAAAATTTTTTTATTAACTTATATATAAGTCACCAACCCAGTCACAACTGATGTGAGACTAATCTAATAATAAGAACTATTTATTTTACTTTAAAAATTATTTTAATTAATTATTTAGTAACTTTTCTTGCAAACTTTATATGTATAGACAAAATCTTTACATTGACTTGATTCAATTATTCAAATTGAAATAATTATAACACAAAAATGGCAGCTTTAATAATTAGCTTATTATTTACACCTTAGCTAAACCATGATTTGATGAATTTAATGAGTATTATACTTGCCATTGATCCTTTGTCTTATATAAAACATATAAGTTGTTTTATATTATCACAATGGAAGAGAGCTAGCTAGCAAGGTAAATAAAAAGTATTTCTCGTTGTGTGACCATACTGCTTGCCCATGACTGCATTACATGTGTAATATATATATCATCTCTGCTACCATGTGTGTGTCGCCATCCAAAACTATTTTTAAAAAAAACCCCCTTCCTCTCGCTGTCATCCAAGAAGTTGTCGTTGCCACCCTTGCCGTTCTGGTGCTCCCCCGCTGCCATCTTTGCCATCTTGGTGCTCTCCCGCTACCACCGACACCCTCACCGTACTCCATTCAACCTCAAAGATGTTGGCTTTGAGCGTCAACTTGCACCTACACCCACGCCCGCGGCCTTGCCTGCAGCAGCGCCGCTCTCCACAATTTCTACGCCCGCAGCGCCACCGCCCTTCCTCCTCGCCATCAACTTCAGATCCTCGGGGGCCGCCGCCCTTCCTCATCATAGCATTGCCGCCCTCTGTTCGATTCGTAGAGGTCACCGCTCTTCCTCCTTGCCATGCCCATGCTCGTGGTGCGAACAACGTGTAACACCCCAATCCGGTTTACTCTCAACCCAGACCGGAACTGTTACAAAGGATCGAACTACTCGTAAACCAATTAAGTTGGCTGACCCAAAACCTAAACGGCTACGACATAACCCTCTCGACGTCTCAAGATGGAGCACGCCGCTAATGCGCAAACAATATATGAATGAGATGCAAAACCCTAACAGGATACTACGTGAATGTCATGATAATTAACGCACACCAAAATAATTAAAACAGCAATAAAATTCATAAAATCTAGAATAAAACGGATAAAGCCTCCCCTAAAAGTGCAATAAGGGGATGACCTATTAAAATACAGCACAATATGTATATATATAAAACAACAATTTATATCACACTAGACTTCAAATCAACTACACATATCGTAATTGACATCTAGCCCACCTGCAATTCATGTTCATCGTATTTTTGTTCATTTCAACTCAACATAACTGATCATCCTGGACATTGGAACTTTTCCAAAATATTTCTAAGAAAATTCATACATTTTTAAACAAGATCGACAAGTCTAATAGCTCATGCATAAATACCAATATATAAATCTACTACAAAAGCCAATCACATCACATCTTACGCAAAAGTCGGCGCGACACCAGGTATGTGTGTGCAATGCAAGCGCTACTCCTTCGTCGAGGCCGGCATACACCAATCATCATCCTCACCTACATATAGTAGAAAAACGTCAGCAACGGGTGTCACTGGTCCAGAAATAACTAATATCAAACTGGAACATGAGAGCAAACTCTCATGGAAAGCAAACCATCATATATATCTTCCTCAAGAACTCTCATAAGGGCAACTATAAAGGAGCCGTCGAGCAGCTGACTCAACAGCATCCCAATCTATCTGGTACTGTGCCACTCACGACACTTCTTTTCAGTACTTCACGTAAAACTTTTATCCTAAGCCCTCTCCGAACCTCCATATTACTCCTGGTCTTGAGCACGTAGACCGAGCACTCTCAGGCGGTCGCCTTTAGTACCCTTTGAACCACAAGTCTGGACATGCGCTGTACTAAACAGTACCCGTAAACCTCTACGTCCTCCGGGTGTGAGGAACTCAAACGCGGAGTTGTCAGGATCCCTCGGGAATGGAACAGTCCGCTGGCACTAATCCAGAGCCCGCTTTGACTGGCACGACAACCGCTCATGGTACGTGCAGTCGACTCATCTTCTCTTGTCTCACTGAAAACTCGATAAAACTATTTATAGGGCTGGGTCGGGATTTATTATAATAGGCCCGAAGGCAACTTGAGGTGGATCTTATTTTCGAAAACAAACTCGAGGGATCTCATCCTCGAGGGTTATTAATTCCGAAAAAACTTCGACCAGGTGACCCGTGTTAGGTGGGGTCCAATAAATCATCCACCTGACACGTCCTACGATCAATAAATCAAATCATCGATAGAATGGAGCGATAAAACCTGAGAAGTGTGTCCTAACGGACCTGTCAGAAGCTCCAAGCGCAGTCTCGTGCCTAGACGGCGAGCTCCTGCAACGTACCTACATGAACATAACTATTTACTAACGCCCATACATATATGATGCACGCCTATGTAACTAATATATCCACATGCATACAATCATCTAATCAAACATGACAATTATTTCGACAATTTCCCTACATCTCTAATTGTCAAGCAAGTTAATAATTTTATCATTTCATATGTTACTTATTACCTAGCACTTTTAATTCCAATTTCAAAGCATACCTATTCTAATTAGGTGACAATGGTTTAATCGATTTAATCTGTTTAACTTAATGTTAGCATGCAAAACCTAATTCATACATATTCATAAATTAACTAGTTAACAAGCATTTAATTAACTATACAATAGTTTACGAACAATTTCATTACTAAGCATTCACATCATACAACACAATTCACACTAATCATCACATGTTTATCATAATCACGATTAATTAAACAAAAATCATGAAGTTAATAAAATTAATTCTAATATGCTACTATAACCACAATAAGTATGTAATAATTCTAAAAAAAATAAGAAGGAAGAACTACCTTGCGATCGGCGCTGAAATCGGTGCCGACGGACGAAGGCGGCGATTTTCCGGCGACTATGCTGGCGGTTTCCGGCCGCTCCGGTGGTTTTCCGGTGACTGCTCCGGCGAGGCAATCGGGGGTAGGGGTTAACACCGCCTCGGTGAGCTGAACCCAATGGCGGTGACGAGGAGGGCAGCCGCGGCGGCGATGGCCGCCAACAGCGGCGTCGAGTGCGGTCGGGGCGGTCGGCCGCTCCGATCAGACCCACGGCCGACCCTCGACGGCGGCGCTAATCAGAGGGGAAAGGTAGGGGAGGTCGAGGGGAGGAGTTCCGACGTCACGGTGGCGGTGGTCCGACGCAGACGGCGGCGAAATCGCGTCGAAATCGGCCGGAAATCGAGGGCGATTTCCGGCGCTGCGACGGCCGGACGGCGGCCGGGCGTGGTCGAGGCGGCAAGGCGATGACATGACCGGCTGGGTGGCGTCGATCGACGGTGGTCCGACGTCGGTGGCGGCGGCAAAATCCCAAGGGCGGCGGCGGTGGTGAAAAGCGTCGGGGTTTGGGGAGGAAGATGGGTGTATAGGGGCGATGGCAAGGTTGTAAATAAAACTTGACTCGACACCGGCGACTCGGAATAAATTCTAGAAAAATCCAGAAAAATTGGGAAAAATCCCATAAACTCAAACAAAATATTACAACATCCAAATGACATGTTGTATAACTAATAACCCACCCGAATACCATCTAACGCGTCCTAATGCGTTATTCGGCCTAAACTAATTCTACGGCCACAACATAAAAATAAAATAAAATCATCAACTGTATACTCTCATATCTACTGATAACTCAGTCTGCTGATGCGTATCTGATGCTATCATCAATACTTGGGTATACATAAACCCTCATAGCACGAGCGCACGATCGGCCTCGGCCCCGCACACGTGTTCTGGAACCGACTCAAACTACGGTCAAACCGACCGGCTAACGACTATAAAACCCTGACTCGAGTCGCGGGTTTTACACAACGTCTTCAACCAAGGGCCGGGACAGCCACGACAGCAAAAGTGTGGGCGATGAGGTCGCTGCAGAAGGCGAGACAGGGCGAGGGGATGGAGAAGGAAGCGGTGATGGCGTCGGCGTCGAAGGAGGAGCAGATGGAGAACTTGTTGGCATTGGTGTGGGGGAGCCGAGGGCCGCAGCGGCCATGGCGGCGAACGGCAGCAGTGGCGGCCGTGGGAGAAAATGTGAGTTAGGGTTTTTTGAAAAATAGATCTGAGACATTGATTTAATTGAACGACACAAATTAGAGATGACTCCAGAAAATTTTTCTTGTGCCACCTCCAAGGATAACCCAGATTTATTGTTTTGAAAAAAAAACCTCGAGCAATGACTCCAGTTGTGCTGGCTCCGAGCGGCCATGTCTGACTTCCCCCAGAGCCAATCCAGCCACGGTAGGATCTGGCCATGTGGCCAAGCGGTGAATGGACCTGGCCGGTGACGGCCAGATCCGGCCGCGTAGCAAAAAATAGCAGCCCCATGGTCAATCCTGCTGCCGTCGCACTGCCCAACCCCGCCGACATTGACAATGTTGGATATGAGGTGGTAGAGGCTGTGGGTGTTGTTGTTGTTGGCGGTGCTGGAGGAAGAATCGAAGGAGTTGGAGTTGGAGTAGGAGGGAGGGGGAGGGGGTGGGCAATGGTGACGAGGGGGAGGGGCTGATCCCGCCGCCGCCGCGCTGCCCAACCCCACCGCGGCCACCACTGCCCCCTCTACCCCTCCCTCATAAGGACACCCCCCTCCCCTGCCTGACAGCAGCCGCAGAGTGCCCCTCCCTCCCCTAACCTTGTCGCAGTCGCCTCCCTCCCCCAACCCCGTCACGGCCGCGGATATTCTCCATCCCTTGCCCGTTAGCCGTGTCCGAAACCTGGCCACCAGAGAAAGGAGGATTCTTATTTTATTAAATCTAGGCTCCCTGATTATAAATATGACCCTGATTAGAGTTCGGGACAAAAAGATTGACTTAATTATATATATATATATATATATATATATATATATATTGGTTTGAATTAAATAAGCAACGAATTCGTTGAACCAGGGAAAGGACTAGCTGGGAAACGTCGGCAACCTTTCAAAGATGGAACGTGACTCCATTTATTGATCACTTCACGCTTTCAAATTGAAGTTGTGTTGTGACCGTTGAGTACAAGGAGCGTTGGCCGTTTCCCATTCATAATGTTGGCTATATAGCCGTCGACGACAATGATCCGTCCACATGATAGTTAATCACGTGTACATCGATTGATTGATTATTTGATGTATAATCATATTATTATCATACGATATCAATACCATTTATATGTTCACTTTTATTATTTATTTAAATATTTTTATTAATAAAAAAACTCAATACTTATCGCTCATTTAAAAACACGAGATTTAACTTATCAAAACATAACAAAATAAAAATAAAAATAAAAATAAATTAAATTATTATACTCTATATTCTTATTTAATTGTGATTTATTTTTAAAATTAAAATCAATCAAAATCTATATTTCAGGTATTAAATTATTATATAGTCTATCTCATTATTTTTTAGATTTTATAAGCTATAAAATTAAATTAAAAAACTTAATACTTACCTCTTATTACAAATATGAGATTTAACCAATTAAAATATAACAAAATTAATAATAATAAATTAAATTATTATAGTTTATATTTTCATTTAATTGTGACCTATCTTTTAAATTAAAGTCAGTCAAAATCTATATTTGAGATATTAAATTATGATATAGTTTATCTCATTATTTAATAAAAATTTATACTCTATAGAATTAAAATTTATTAGTACTATAAAATGATAGCTCGAAATAAGCATAAAATGACCGAAAAAGAAGTAAAAAAGACTATTGCTCTAAAGAAGTGAAAAAAAAAACCAAGGTTGCACGAAAGAAGACCCAGGTGGCTTAACCCAAAGGCATTAAGCCCAAAAAGAAGCAAAAAGGCGTTAGATGTTGTGCCTGCACACCTTTGTTGTATATATATATATATATATATATATATATATATAACCACTTACTAAGTAATAAGTTTATAAATGTAATATTAAAAATAATTTTATATTCAAAATTAATAAGTTGTGACCGTGATAAATACTAAGAGCTGAACTACTTATGAAACCAGAGATCAACGAAAAAAGTTCTTTATATGTTGCAGAAAAAAAAAAACTAGAGCAATTGTCCTGTTCACAAAACTAGAGCAATGAAGTAGTTTACCATGAAAATGAAAAACTTGGCTTTCTAGCAATTGCCCTGTTCACAGAATCAGCCATATAACATTCCAAGTTTCAGCCACCAACAAGAAGAATTAGAATTCAACGGTTTACGATTACCATTCTAAAGGTAAATAATCTGGTCTGAGTTCTTCTTGAAAATGACCAAAAATACAGTACGTTTTACCTTTCCTCTCCGTCACACATATAATCATAATATCGACTAACGATGCCCCGAACCTCAGTTAGTTATATTGTTGACGGTATTTTTTTATTAATAAAAAAATCACACACCAACTGTTTAAAATCATGACAAAATCTGATTTCTGAAGCCTCTGATACTTGTAAATTTATATGCTAGTTATGATCCAAGAGACCAAGAGCTTGTCTATCAGGTTAATTCCTTTCGAAAGCAATTGATGGCGTCATTTATAATAGAAAATCTTGCACCCAACTTGTAGGCAACAAGCCTCGGAGGAAAATAAAGAAAAGCACCTTGTACCCATTCACTTAAAAAAGCAAACAAGCCTAAAAAATAGAGACGTGACTACAAGCTAAGATTTGGCCACACTATGAAAAGGAGGAGATATTACTATAGAAGAGCAACCCGCCTCAAAAAACACACGAGGAAGGGACTTGCGGATGAGATCGATTACACAAGTGAAAACAGGGTTGCTCACACAATAATCTTCAAATAGGAAAATGGGCCAAATGAAGAAGATAAGGTGGGCATTAATGTATGTCTACAAAGAACTAATTGGTATACGATTGATAAAAATTCCCCTACATGCAATTCAACTCATGTAAATCTCATGCTTTTTAGGCAAAAAATTACAGTAGAAGCACTCGAAATGAATGACAATATACAGTAGTTGTGTTTGAGAACTCGTTGAGAAGAAAACTTTTCGTTACTTTGAATTGAGGATACAATTTGTATTCATAGTACATCTTCCTAAGACTAATTTACACAAGAAACGCGTGACATTACATAATAAATGTATGACAATAAACACGACACAAGAAGTCAAAACAAGAGGTTACAAGACTAACTGCTGACAATTAAAATTGCAGATTTGCCCTTATTCCCTAAAAGTGTTCCCGGATATAAATATTAATGGGGAAAAGAATAGTAAAATTTTTATCTAGAAAAAAAACAAAACAAGACAAAAGACAGAAAAGAGAATTACCGCCCAATTAGTGGGATTGATCTCTTCACACTACCGATTATACAAGATCCATGAATGAGAGAGGTATAGGTTGTCAGATTCGGCCTCACTTTCCTACTTATCATGTCTTCATGCAGCTCAAAAGCTTTTTCAACATCATTGTGAAGACAACAGCCATATATCAAAAAGTTAAATGCCAAAGTATCAGGCTTCACTCCGCTGTTAACCATTTTCTCCCATAAACTAAAAGCTTCGTTTAGCAGGCCACTTCGGCAGTATTCGTAAATAAGAGTGGAATAGCTAACACAATCTGGTAAAATTCCATTTTTCTCCATCTCACACAGAAGTCCTTCTCCATATTCAGTCCGACCCAGCTTGGAGAAACCCCTCACCATTATATTGTAAGTCACAGTGTTCGCTAATAGTCCTTTAACTAAGGCTGAATGAAGCTGTACAGCCGCAAACATATTACCTTCCCGGGTGAATTGGTCAAGAAAGCATGTATAAGTCATCTGGTTAGGCATCAAACCGCAAGCAACCATTTCCTTACAAAGAAGCTTCGCTCTATCAACAAAACCGGCTCTGCACAAGCCATTTATGAGTGAAGTGTAAGTAAAAACATTTGGTAGACAACCATCAGTGACCATTTTATTCCAAAAACCAAAAGCCTCAGATAGGTTTCCTGATTTACCAAACTTATCAATAATACTTGTATAAATTACATTGTCAATAGTCAGTCCTTTATCATGAATTTCCTTCAATAGCCAGAACAATTCTCTCTTATCATCACGTTTAAGAGCGCCATAGATCAGGACAGCATAGCACACTATATCCATTTCAACCCCGGTAGCTATAATATTTCTACAAGCACTGTAGGCCTCACTTAGTCTTCCTTCTTGACAATAACCATGTAGAAGGGCACTAAGACAAATTTCATTTATCCTAGATCTTTCTCGGCAGAGGTCATTGACAAACTCCTGAGCTTCAGATACTCTACCAGTCCCACAAAGTCCACTTATCAGTGGCCGATATGTATATGTATCTGGTACAAGACCCTTCTCAAGCATTTCATCATACAGTTGAAATGCCCTCACAGTATTTCCTTCTTGGCAATAGCCATCAATCAAAACATTGTAAGTTACCTCATTTGGATATACATTTTGCCGCACCATTTCTTCAAATAATTTAATTGCCTCCACCATCATATTTGCACGACAGAAACCACTTATTAAGGCAGTGTAGGTGTAAGTGTTTGGCAATAAACCTCTCTCACACATATCACAATGAAGCTTGTATGCAACTAATATTTCCTTCTGCTTACAGTATCCACTTATTAAGGAAGTGTATGTTACCACACTGGGTGGCACTCCCCTTTCAACCATGTCATTGAAAATATGATCTGCCTTCTTCATTTCCCCCATTTTGCTGAATCCGTTTATTAGACAATTGTAAGGATAGACGCTTGAGTCAACACCTAATTCAATCATTTTAAGATATTTTTTAGTAGCCTCATCCAGCCTTCCATTCTTGCAGTTCCAGTCAATCAAAATAGAGTAAGTAACATCATTTGGAGCCAGACCCATTCCCTCCATTTTCGCAAATAATGACTCTGCCTGTTCAAGCTTCCCAGCCTTAAACAGAGATTTGATAAGAGCGTTGCATACGATCAAGCTAAGACTAGCATCCGGACCCAACTTGCAGATAAAGTTAAATGCTTCCAAAACCTTCCCTTTTAACCTGAGTGCCTCGATAAATTTTGAGCAAGCAGCTTCGGTGGGAGCAACACCAGACTCATGCATTTCATCAAATAAGCTGGCTGCCAACTCAATCATATCATAGTTGCTCAAACCAAGCAGCAGCGTGCAATATGTGACTGCATCAGGTGCCAAATTTTTCGACCTCAAAGAACTCTTGACGTCTAGGGCTTCCATAACCAATCCATTCCTGCACAATCCATGAATCAACGCATTATATGTCACAACACTCAACTCACATCCACTTGACTCCAACTCACAAACTATCTCATAAGCCCTACCGAAATCCAACAATTCAGAATACACTCGAACCATAGAGGTACAAACAAACGCATCAAGACGGAAACAGTTCTTCCGCA
This sequence comes from Piper betle, assembly GCA_033002965.1. NCBI lineage: Eukaryota > Viridiplantae > Streptophyta > Magnoliopsida > Piperales > Piperaceae > Piper > Piper betle. The sequence continues at coordinate 28,518 of JAURVB010013444.1, read as the reverse complement.
TAGCGTCATACACCTCCAAAGCAATGTCCCAACGCCGAATCCTCACCAACCCATTCAAAACATTCGCAAAGGTCCTCACTTGGAGAGCAATCCCATGCCCAATCGCAAGTCTGCACACAGTAACCGCATCAAGAATCCTTCTATTCTGCAAATATGACTGAATCAAAAAATCGAAAGCAAGTGTCGACGAAGCCTTGCATTCGCTATAAGCCACATTCATACAGCCGAAGACAACATCGGAGCTAACGGGGCGATCGAGGAGGGTTTGAAGCAGCGACGACGCAGGCCAATAGAGCTTGGAATGGATCAACGAATGGACCAAAATGCAAAAGGAGAGCTCCGAGTGCGTGAATCGGCCATGGAGGCCGAGGAAATTGAAGAAGCGAAGGGCTAACCTGGGGTCGTCCCGGGTGGTGCGGATGAGAACCCGCTCGACATGGGACGGGGCGAGGCGGCAGGCGACGAAGGGGGAGGAGAAGGCGAGACGCCAGCTGCGGTGGTCGCCGCGGATGATCTGGTGGAGGATGGAGACGAAGCCGTCGTCGAGCTCGTCGGGCTTGGAGGAGGACGAGGGGAAGCCGGGAAACGAGTGAGCTTTGGTGCCCGAGAGAGGTCGGAGATGGTGGAGGCCCCTCATCGGAGATTGCCGGCAGCGGGATTCTCCATGGGACGCACGCCGTCGGTGGTCGGAGACCTCGGCGGTGACGATCGGCGGCGCCGGTACGAACTTTGAAGGTGGGATAATCTTCGGCGGATACAAGAGGGCTTTAGTCGGTCATGTTCGTCCGAGCCCTTCTTTACTGAAGTAAATGTCCGACGAGTCCATTTCGTTGCGAAATGTTTTTTTATTTTTGCGAAATGTTAAAACTGGATTATTTCGTAATTGGTAATATTAATTGTTCAACTTAGAAATAATAAACCGTTGCGAAAATGTATGAGATAAAGTACGAACCATACTTATATATTAGGTCAGAGTATGTGGTGCAAGTAATGGTGAAAATGAATTGCTTGGAAAAAAATGGTGAAAATTGAATTGTTTGTAATTAGACGAGTAATTAGGTTACGTCGACTACTTTTAGAAGAGAACATAGCAGCATATGAATAACATAACTTACCAAACTGAGTTCACCAAAAATCTGAGCAACCAGTTGGAAATGGGTACTGTAAAAAGAATGTTCACGGTTATGGTTACAATCTAAGGCGATAAAATCTCTCTTTTTTTATTTATTTTTACAGAACAACTTTTTAGTACCACACACGGACCTGATTATTATAAATGTTTATTTTTTTATTGAAAAGTAATTATTTTATAGGAATGGCCCAACATCCAATAAGTGTTTCAGTTTGGGTTGGTTAAAAAAAGTGTTTGCATATTGGTGACCATACCGAATAGTATCTTATTTAAAAATTTGACCAAGTAGTTAAACGTACCTCAAAATTACTACCAACTTTGGTCTCACCGAAGTACATAGGCTGATACAAGTTAAAACATGACAAATGCCGGAAATTTTGTCTGAAAAAGAAAGCAAGGTCAACAAATATTTCCCATCCTTCTTTTCTCGTAAGATGATTTGAAAGGCGATCGTCCCACACTCAAGTTGTGGCTGTCTCCTCATCTTCTCCTGCTCGGATGGCTCTGATAAAACAAGCCGACCCGGCGACGATAAGGGCGGCGAACACCGGCGGAACCACCGCGTCAAGCTTCGACTTCAGGAAGAACATAGACGGCAAGCACAGCACTTCCCTGGGGTCATTGGCAAGGACCCTCATACTAGGGTCGTCCCCATGACAGGCCTTTGAGAAGTTGGAGTGGGGAGAAACCGCCCACACGAAGGCCATCTCTGGACAGAGGGAGGTAACCGCCACCGTTGCCGTCAACATTGCTGTCCATGCTAGACCCTTGTTCGGCATATCTATCGCTGCAAGGTTTCTACAACTATACATAGAATAGTTGAAAATGAAAGGAAGAACTAGAAAACGCTGCCCTCAACATGTTTGTATGGTTGTCGTGTTAATATTATTGTGGGAAGATGAGGGCAAGTAAAAGACAAGAGTGGGTCTTGTAACGAACTCTTGGTATGAGGCGGCCATTTCGGATCGAACCTTGACATGTTGTACATTTTCGTGTTGGGAGGGCAAACAATATTTTTACGGTGTTAAAATATGTATATTTGATGGCAATCATACCCATGAACATATGCATAATTTTTTTAAAACATATCGTGAAAATACGCATGATTTATAAGCTTGGAAAAATTTTAAAGAAATCACTCAAAAAATGCCCCTTAAAATCCCACTAATTAAAAAATCCCATTAACGGTATTTTTATAAACATAGGATTTTTTGACTCCATTGACTTTCCAGAGAACTTTATTTCCAGGCTAATGATATCTACAAACGTGTCAATAAAAATCCGAAGGATTCGATCCGATTATTTTTTAAAAATAGACAAAAAAATAACGTACTATAACTTCCAAAAACTATTTCTCGGATCCTAAAAAGTATTAAAAACCTATCGAAAAACATTAGAAACGTAAAATAGGTGTCGTAATTTCCCAAAACAATTTTGAGGGACGGCGTAAAAGAGACAGAGATGTGCACGGCCAATAACGTAGCGCCGGCTGTCTCCCACTAAAAACACCAAAAGGGTCACGTTTGGGAGTGTTTTCACACCGTTTGTTACAAGTTTTACTCTGGCCTTAGTAATGAGAATACAGTAGTTTATTAAATACAAAATCTAGAATCTCTGATAATAATTTCTTGGGACTCATTAAAAATATGATTTGTCGTCCAAATCATGTGATCGAACCCAATTGGTCGAACCTCGTGATTGAGATTGTTTCCACAACTAGTCATAGTCTATGGTGGTTTTGAAATCCAAAAAAGAAGATAAGGAGTGGAGAAGAGAAGGCCAGTGAAGATATTAGTTCATCCAATACGGACCCGGTCAAGGGGGAAGAATGAAAGTTTGACTTCTATAAATATTTCATGATAAATTTGTGAAATGGGGGCTCAATGTTGTTGTTAAGGGAAGAATTAAGGAAGAAGAAGAAGTAGGGAAGAAGAAGTGAATGGAGAAAGGAGGAGTCCCTAGAAAAAGTCGAGAGAGGTCCTCGTCGCAAGTGGTGATGTCCAACAAACAAAAGAGTTGCATACCATCGTCTGGTTAGCCAAGGCCTCTAACAACTAAGAAACTACCTCCACTAAATTCCCTTCACAACTGACAACAAAATCCATCAAAGAGATATCGTCGGAAGAGCCTACCGTCGCTAGAAAATAACCTAGAAAACTCTTGCCAGAGCAGCAAAGCAAGAAAAGCCGCCAACTTGAAAACATCCATACGGCTGGCCAAGAGCCGCTTGGCAGACCGACAATTCCAACAACATTGACAACAAAGTCTAACTGAGATCTACTAAAGAGGAAGTCGTAGCCAAAAAAGTCACCCAAAAGAGATCTGCTATAGCAGTGCGAGAGTAGCACGACGCCAACTTCTCAGACTTTGTCTGGCCGATCATCGCCTCTATAGGTCAAGCCGTTGCCTCCAATCGATTGACCTTGTCTCCAGCTACAAATACAAATCAAGTCTCGCGGTCGGTGAGACTCGAAGCCACCAAAGAATGGCAATAGAAACTGGCCAAAAAACAGTGATATTCCTGACGATGTCGTCCTCGACCATGACCACTTTTAGCCAAGGGATCATAACCAAAAGTTTTGTCAATCTGTGATCTATAATTCTGGGTGATCTCCAGTAGTCGCAACCACCAGGAAAGTCATCGCTGTCAGGCCCATTTATGTCTGCTCATGCCCGCGCTCACATCCGATTGCCCTATGATTTGATTGGATCTGAGCTGACCCGGACCACAAACGCAGAGCCAGACCTCGTCCGTGACTTGCTTGAGACCCAAATTGGAACTGGCGCACGACACACCACCCACACATAGAGAGAATAGCGAGCCCGCATGCGTCATCCGGCCCAATCCCGTATTTATTTATTCTGAACCAACCCAAAGTGGTCCGGTTCAGTATATTATTATGCCAGAAAATAATTTGAAGGCCTTCATGCCCGCGCTCACATCCCACGCTTGAATATATTTTGGCGACTCCAATAGGGACGAACAATGAGAAAACAAAATTTTCCTCAATTTTGGTGCCCTTTCATATTCTGTCTTCTCTTAGGTAGAGTTGCTTCCATATTAGCAGTAATAATATTATCCACAATAAATAATTACTTTAATGGTAAATTAAAATTTTAACAGTAGACATAAACCAAAAGTAGAAGGTGAGACAATTTGGAACTTATTAAAATGAAAATTAATGGCCGGAATGAGTTTCATATTTTGTGTGTTATGATTTTCACATAAAAAACTAGCAAATACACTTATATTCCAGTGTCAATATAGATATAACAAAATTTAACTTCGAATTTTCATTGCAACAATTATCATTTGAAATAATGACTGTGTACAATATTGTAATATTGTGAAGGACATGAACAAGACTTTTATAGAGAATCTCTACTTAATAATTTTCACGTAATATAACTGACCAAAATTAACAATCATGGTGAATAATTATTTTGACAATGGATGCAAATTAAGATTGAATATTTTAGACATCTTAAAACTTACGCAACAAAAGGGCAAATATTCATATCAAGTCTTCAACAATTGTCACACGGGGATGCAAGTTTATGATTTTTGAAATTCACGATTTATGATTTTCTAATTTGTGATTTATGATTTTTACCGGTGACAATTATAACAAGTTTAACTTTAAAATTTTCATTAAAAGTAAGTCATTTTATATTAGTTATTTATATAAATTTTACATGGACAAAATATTGTAAGAGAGAAATAACTTACAGTGTTGAAATACAAAAAGAGACAGTACAGATTGTTGAATCATCTATTATGAAAAATCAGAAGTGCAAATGATTTTATTGCAAATAGTATTATTAAGTGAGTGTTTGGGTTGAAATATCCACTTAAAATTTGTGTCCAACGAATATTTATCATTTTTTTTATAAGTATGAATGTTCAGTACTGTTGTTCAGTGATATATAATTTTCTTGGGTGGTATTATTATTTTATTTTGCAAACAACAACCTCTAAACAAATCCATCAGGCCAGAGGAGGGAGGGAGAGGGAAGGTCTGGGTGGTGAGTGGTGATAAATTATAAATGACTAATCTAATTAATTTCTCCCGAAATCTAATTACACCTTATGATCTAAAAAATAGGTGATCAATTTATTCTTAGCATTTAGAACATGATAATTCAAACGATCCGATTGAATAAAAGAGTAAGAGCTTGAAATGAATTCAATTAAATTATGTTAAGTTCCATTTTTCTTAATTAAATCATATTAAATCATGTTAAGTTCCATTCTTCTCTAAACAAAAATTAAAGACTACTCCATACTAAAAATAGAAAACATTATAAAGAAAAAACTAATTTTTATTATAAAAAAAAATAAATTACAAAAACTAAAACTACTACTTTCACTACACTCTGAAACCAAGAAATGAGATATAATCAATAACAAATGACCACCCCTTTATATAGAAGTGAAGATATAAGAATTCGAAGATGGTGTTCACAAATCGACGTAATCTAATTAATTATAATGTCTCTTTAAGTTTCCAACTGTTCGACTCCATTGAACACCATACATTATAGCCAAGTGGCGCCGAGTGTCATGACTAATCAAATCCGAAGCTTAATTTATTCATCTTTTTTTGCATTGAAATACCAAAATTAAGTACAAATAATAAAATATTAATTAACTAAAAAAATAAAGTAAAATATTACTTAATTAATAATATTTATACCCGAGAAGTACAAAATCATATTAAAAATATAGGTAAATATTATATATTTTAAACGCTTAACAAGTAGTGGTTAAGGTAGTGGATGGGGTGAGGAGGTCGAGGGAGAATAAAGAAGGGCGGAAGAGGGGGTTGGGCGGCGATGGCTGTCAAGGGAGGAGGGCGGTTGTCGTGCTCGAGGGAGAAGCTGGTTGCCCGGGTGGTGGGCGGGGTGAAGAGGTTATATAGTGGCGGCGATGGCGGAGTAGATAGTCGCCAAATGTTGGCTAGGGTGAAGAGATCGCCCGGTGGCAGTCGAGTCGAGGGAGGAGAGCGGTGATTGTCACCGTACTCGAGGGACGAGGTGATCACCAGTGCTACATAGAGGAGGTGGACACCTAATTTTTGGAAAGAGGGACGACGCACAATGACGTTAAACCACCTGCTCACTTCTTCACGGTGTTAGTCACACCATTTTTACTTCTCCGATTGCCCCTAGCTCAGCGTGCTCCGCCGACCGCTCGGCAAGGTCGGCCACTATAGCCGACGGAAACCTACCTCGGCCTACTACGATTAGATCGTAATCCTTGCTCCTCCCTATCTCCACACACTCTCTTCTATGTTACTAACTGCTTTTTCTTCAAAGGTTACCCGCCCCTCTGTTTTTCTTCTGAATTCCTCTACTGCTCGTTTGTCCAATTCCTGTGAAATTAGTACAGCCAAAAATTTAGATTTGTAGATACAATTATATGTCATGTTACATATATAAAATATAAAATCTAAACTTATATATATTATTATATAATATAATAAGAGCTTTAAACGGAATTTTTAGTACTAACCGGTATGAACCCACCTCTTGAAAGATCATGAGTTTGATTCTAGTAAGTTAATTCTGGACTATTAATTTTCTCCCTTATATTAATTAGTGGTGTATTATATATGTATTGCGTATGATGGTAAACAATTGCATTGTTTTTTTTAATAATTGCATAATTATATCAACTTTTAATGATATTTATTTATGATCTATTCCAATATATAAAGATGGTAATGTTAAAAAATATTACCGAATAATTAAAATACCGGATTAAAAAAATAAAGAAAATGAGCCAAACCTCCTCTCGCTGGCGATCAAGAGGAGCGGTGGCGAAGCTGTAAGTCTTCTCCCAGCACTTCTCCGGCGACGGCAGCAGTGTCACCGCATCGTACTCCATCCCCTTCGCCTTCACGAACCTCACCACGGCCACCGCGACGCCGAGGTGCTTCGCCATCCTCCCGGTCAGCTCCAGCGTCTCTCTATCGTCCGGCCCGCCAAAGAAAACCACGCACACCCACCGCAGCCTACTACCACCACCTCCCCGCCGCCGTCGCCCGACCTCCGTCTCAGCGCCTAGTCGGCGATCAACCAAGATGCCAACAGAGCACGGTGCGCACTTAATCAACCTCTGGTTGACGCCCCGCCACCCATGCCCGACGCTCTCCAACTCCACCTCACCCTCCTCGCCGACTACGAGGCGCTTGTGGAAGGGGAGGACGACCATGGCGATGCGATTCTTCTCGGCGACGGCCCAGATGTCGTCGTGCATGGTGGAGAGGGCGGAGACGGCGGCCATGGCTCGGACAGTAACACGGCCTAGCTGGCCGTAGGCTTGGAAGGCGAGGCGGTTGGGTACGGCGTTGTGGCGGGTGTGGAGGGCCATGACGATGGAGGAGGGGCGCTCGGTGAGCTCGACGAGGTGCATGATGTAGAGCTTTAATGGTGGTCGGTTGGGGCCGCCGAGGACGGTCTCGACAAGGTTGTGGAGGGGATGTCGGAGAAGCCGTGGAGGCAGGCGAGAAGGCAGAGCTGGGTGCTGTAGTCGTCATTGTCGCCGGGAGATTGGCGTTGGAGCTTCCGGTGGTTGTATGGCGGTGGGGCGGCCCTGGCCGGCTTGTAGAAGGCCATGACCACGGGTGCGGTGACGAAGGGGATGAAGAGAGCCATTAGCACCAGTATTGCCAATGTCTCATCGTTTGGTTCCTGTATTATTATTATTTATTATTATCAGCTTTTTTTCTTTTTTGTCAAAGCAAGCCCTACCTAAAATAGATATATTAGTACAAGAAAGAAAGTTTACAAAAGAGATGTACTTAGAAAATCTCACTTGAAAATGTCTAACCTATTTAAGAACAAGTAATCAATCCAATTTTTATAAATTAACCTAAATATATATTATGATTTGAGCATACATGATGAGCCTGCAATTCATGAATATATAAGACAGAACTTTAATTGAGTCTAGTCAAATTAGGGCCAATTAGATATAAACCAGATTTGGACTTGCCAAATTACATTTATTGCCAATATAGTACTGCAGTTACGCTCAAACTTGACTTTTAAATTTGACTTCTGCTGCCAAACCCAAGCTGAATTTTGTGTATTTATGTATAATCCTAATGCTCTCTTTCCCCGGAAATAATTAATTTTTTATGAAAAAAAAACTCATTCAATTAGTTTACAGGATCACAATATTCTTCATGCAAAATTGCAAATGCTTCCATAATGCAAAGAATTTGCAGTTGAGGACCGGTTATAGATTATTGCCCGTCCCGCTCTAGAATGAAAATTGGCAGGCATGAACTAATTACTTTTTTCTTTTCCATTGTGTCTAAAATGGTCCGTGTTTTTCTACTGGAAATATTAGTATAAAATGTACTTCTTCGTATGAAAATACGACTATCAATCCTATTCATATTGACTCCAACAACCGTACTGGAGTGCTCTAAGCACGGGCTCAGGTGAGAATATGTTAATTATCGGTCATTCAAACATCACAAGGTAAGCAAACCACTTAAAGGATTATCAAAGTGTGCACTCTGAATAAATCTTTCTCTGTGTATTATTGGGCGCATTACTTATATATAAACTAGTCTTATGAAGAAGATTGGCTCAAACCAAATTAGTTGGAGTGGGCAAAACTTGGGACCATATCAGCTTCACAAATACTCACTTTTTTTTGTGTGCAATAAATAAATTAAATCATACCGATGGGTTCGATTTAATATGACGCATCTCCCGTGTACATGCATGATCGACAACTGTGTTTCGTTTAAACGCATACTTAAATAAAAAAACCACGTTCATAAAGTTATAAAATGCTAGTGCTCAATGCTGATTATGATTAGGTGAAATGTTATATATGAAGTGAGCACATAATCCGTGTCAAGTATGTAAAGGCGTTCATTAACTTTCAACGTATGTCATCCAACAGAACTATTTTCCTTTGCTTAATAAAGTTTTAGTGAGATAATGGCAGAGATTAGAAGAAGCAAGGAAGTTCAACTTTAAACTAACCTTAATTAACCAAGGCTCTACCTTCCCCACTAACATAAGTAGTTTGGTACTTTAGTAAGTTTCAGCCATCAATCGGTCACCAGATTTCCCTCTAATTTGTTGGCCCTGTTGCCAAGAATTGAAATCGGTTTCATAAAATTTTTTAATCTAAAAAGTAATATAAAGAATAAGACTTTCACGTTAATATATATGTCACTTTTTTTGCCTGTATAATTTTTAATATTTGTATATAATTATATTTTTTTATTAAAATTAAATAAATATTCATTATTTTTATTTAAAATAATATAATAATAAATTTGTACAATTTTAATATATATTATTAATATACCCATGCATCGCGCAAATCTTTGGTTAATTTTATTAGTATTTTTAGTATTTTTGAACAAAGAATTTTGTCAAAAATTCCAAAAGTAATAAGTTTCTTGGCGTCAAGTGACAGTTTTATAAAAAAAATGTTACTTTTGGATAATCATAAATCTAGCAGTCAAATATCCAAAAGAAGAGTATAAATAGAAAATCTTAAGATGAAAAATATGGAATTTGAATATCCAAAAGAGAAATTAAGTAATTATTTTGCTCATCAAACATAAATATTAAATTATTTAAAAAATCAAAAATATTAATCTACCTTACGGATAACTTTAAATTAAAACACCTAAAATGATAATTTTCATAATTATAATTATAATACATAATTAAGGGCATTACAAAATCTGTGGGCTCAGGAAAAAATATCGGTGGCCAAATGAGGCCCATGACCAGAGGAGACCCGCACGTAAGGCCCATCTATGAAAGGACGAAAAAAGAAACCGGGTCCCGCAGATCCGTCTTTTTCTTCTGTTCTTCACTACCCTCGTCCAAAACCCTAGCTTCGCCACCGCCGATCGCTGGCCGGAAAATGTCGAGCGCCTTGGATATGTCGCTCGACGATCTCATTAAGAACAACAAGAAGCCCTCCGGCAACAACTCCGGCAGAGGTCGCGGGCGGGGCTCCGGCCCCGGCCCCGCTCGCCGCTTCCCCAACCGCGGCGCCAATCGATCCAATCCCTACGACAAGGTTTGTGGTTTCTCTGATTTGGGGTTTGCTTCGTTTTGTGTCCAGGGTTTTTGCGGTCGTTGATGGTTTATGTTGTTTGGTGGTGGGGTTGAGCAGCCTGTGCAGGCGCCCGACACGATGTGGAAGCATGACATGTTCACGGATCAGATGGCGGGGTACTCGGCGCCCGGTGGGAGGGCATCCGCCATTGAAACCGGGACCAAGCTTTACATCTCCAATCTTGACTATGGGGTATCCAATGAAGATATCAAGGTTGGATTCAGCTGTTGATCTTTTTGCTCTATGTGCCATGTTTGTGATCGTCATTTCAAATTGCAAATTGATAGTTAATTTTTTTTCTTTATTTTTTAGATTCTAGAAAACCCTCCTTAGAATTTGTTAGATATATAGCTGACAAAAATGGGAATTTGGAGAAGCGTTAAAATTCAAGCACTGCACCCGTTTCAGTACGAAAATGTGATTGTGAAGCTTTATCTCGCTGATTGGTGAGTTTGCATGATATTGGCGAGGAGGATGTATGCTTTTTCTGACACCTCTTGTACGAGAGTGGCCTGTAAGTGGGTGCCTCTATGAGCACAGAAAGCGTCTATCTGAGCCTTTTTTTTCGTGTCAAGAATATATTGTGCTTTTAGTTTTTTTGAAGATAAATTGAATTGGTTTCCAAAAGCATTCTTGATTTGAGGTTTACCCTTGGTATTTGTTGCCAGTGTTGTAAGTTGCTTTTGTAACTTGTCTAAAGTTCTTATATATTATGATTGATTGCATTAAATAATAATTAAGTTAAATACATGGATGCTGCATTGGTAAAAAATATCTAAGTTTAAAGAAAGTCTAATGGTTTAAATGATGAAGATGTTTCATTACCTTTTTTTGATTGCAAATGTCGTTGTGCAGGAACTTTTTTCAGAGGTTGGCGACTTGAAACGATATTCGATCCACTATGATAGAAGTGGCAGATCAAAGGTGTACCTCTTATTTCTTGTCTAGCTTATCTGGTAATGTCAGACCCTGGCTGCATGTATTTAGTGGTATTCTTCCTTTAGGGAACTGCTGAAGTTGTTTTTTCAAGGAGAATGGATGCGCTAGCTGCAGTTGAGAGATACAATAATGTGCAACTTGATGGTAAACCAATGAAGATAGAGATTGTGGGAACAAATATTGTGACTCCTGCCCCTGTTCCTCCTGTTGCAAATGGCATGTACGGACAAAATGTTAGAAGGTAATATAAACTGCAGGTTTCATCATTCTCAACTTTACGGAATTGAAAACTTGGTTCTTTTACGATTTTTTCCATCTATATTTGATTCAATTGCTTAGGATATGCGTTGATATTATGCTTGTAAACTTGATACAAGAGTCAGCAATGTTATCAGCATTTTCGGTTCTGAATGTCAATAATTTCTGTTGAAGCTGGCAATGATTTTCTTCCCTCTGCCAATATTTTTAAACTTTGAATGTGAAGTTCTGCAGTTTGAGTACAATAACTCCTTTACTGTTGAAAACTATAAGCTAGGGTGATGCATGGATTGATGCTGGTCTAGCGAAAAAGATTCGGCACTAGTATAGAACGTGAGGAGCCATAAATAGATAAATGTCACATCAAATTTGCTAGAACACCTAATTTTTAGTCTACAATACCATTTCACCCGTGTACATGAAAAAAATTGTAGCCAAAGTTAATTTATACTGGGTTGGTGACAACAATTTTTCCATATATAGCGCCATATCAGAATGTTGTCAAAAAAACGACAATTGTAGTAAGAGCTGAAGTTACTATTAGTTAGTTGAGTTGCTATTGAGCATTGTCTATTAGCTTCTAATGTTTTTGTATGGTGGAAATGCAGCTTTTTCTGTTTTCTGTATTGTAATTTTACATCATCTATTATTTTCATTTTGTACTTCATGTCACTTTTGTAAAGTGTGTTGCTTCTTTTGCACAAGATCTGCAGATCCAAAATGGTTCACGGTTGTAGTGTTGTGTGATGAGTTTTTTTTTACCCTAATTTTGTAGTGTTGTGGGAGGGTTGTTTTTATGCAGTACCATTCATCGGTATGAAGAAAATTTGTTTTTTCTACTAAGTAGATACGACACATGCACTCTCTTGAATTAATTTCAGTGAATATATAGGATGTGAATAAAAAAGTTGGATGTGTAAGAAGAAAAAATAGTCTGTTGTAGTGCAAACACAACATGTGCGGGAGTACACATTTCAAGTTAATTGATTGACTGAAAATGATCAATATGAGATTTTGTGGTAGCATACCCAAAGTCAAGGATTGGTTTTATTAATTGGCAATCAAATTTCAGTGGGCTGTAGATTTATCTTTATTAGTTAACGGAGTGTTTGGCCACATTGTTTTATTGGAAAAATATAAAATCATAATGATAACTCTTTAAAAACCTTTAAAAAACGAAAATAAAAATGAGTTGATCTCGTTCTATTTTTCAAGCACTTGAACAAAAGTACCCCATTAATTGTAACTGCCAAACGTTATTTTGTGAGCTCTGTCACTTTTATAATTGTAACAAAAAGAACATTGTGATAATTTTTTTTTTAGATTTCACATAAAATTTTCTATTGCAACCAAACACCCTAAAAGTTTGATGTTTTTTATTAGTTATATACAATTAATGAAATCATATTATATAAATACAATTTAAATTTCCATATTAGTTTTATAGTTTTTCTGTCGTTGCTTTTAACTTGTAAGCAGTCAGTTTATAGTGCGAAATGAGTGAAAGATGGTGGGTGATCTGGATGTTGTGTATTACTTGTATAAGAGTGAAGTTTTACCATGTATCTGCTGACATATTGTTCTTTCAGAAATTTAATTTTTAATAATGAACTTAATTACCTGACATCTGATTTCAATCCATGTTTTGTATGATTAGTATGAGTTTGCTGTAGTGTTTTTGGTCTTTAACTTTTTCATTGTTTTATTTGCTTGTATGCTCTAACAGGTGAAATTTATGAATGTTTTGGCATGAATCGTGCATGTTCTGATGTTTTATTATTTTAAATGGACAGTGGAGGGCAGAGAATAGGAGGTGCTACTGGACAGCCTCGAGGTGGAGGAAGTAGTGGTCGGGGACGTGGAAAAGCAGGTGGTCGTGGTGGTGGTGGTGGAGGTGGTAGAGGGCGAGGTCGTGCTGAGCCAGTGTCTGCTGAGGATCTGGATGCCGATTTAGACAAGTATCATGCTGAAGCAATGCAGACCAACTGAAACAGACGAAGGAAATGATCTGAAATGTGTTATGCTACCGACTACGGTTGTCTTTTTCAGATGTCAATCTGTTTGTTTACTGTAATTTGTCAGATGGCAGGTCTTTGCTTACTGGGAAAACGGTAGACCCTGGAGTAGTTTACTGACAGTCTAGCTTTTGTGGGTTTGAAGTCATACAATTGTTATGCTATTTAAATATGTACCGTTCTAGGAGTATGAAGAGACTAGACAATCATGTTATGCATGAATTTGGTTTTGCTGTTCAATCTGCTGGTGAGGAAATTGGATCATGGCGGCAAAGACTTCAACCCATCATGGTTTCAATTTCTCCGTCAGGCGGGGACGAACAAGCTAATTTAGTGGCAGTATTTTGGAGGGTGTCTAAACCTGTTGTCTTCCAACAAATACTTATGGTCTTCGACGAGGTGAGAGGAATCATGACCATCGTCTTTAGGTTATTATTGCTCATTGTTGAATTGTTTGGCGTCCCATTCCCAATGCCTTTATTTGTACATGCCCTTTGGGCAGCTTTATTTAGAACTTTGAACTATATTTTGTGGGTTTTTAGAGTGGTGGGTATTGTATTATAGTCTTTTGCCTTAGCTGATGTTCAGGTTTTGTTTTAGTTTTTAGTGAGTGTTATTGCAGCTGCAGTGTCGTGAAATGCTGATTTGTAGGCGTTTTTGTTGATATTCCAATTTGGCAATTCGCCTGCATTGTTTGGTTGTTGTGATGTTTTGGTGCGTCAGTGCGCATATGTGACCATTGCGATTGCTTTTGTTTTGAGCTACACCCAGATATATATTCTCTAATCACCCGTTTCTTTTGCTAACGTTGATAAATCCATGTAGCCTGGTAATTTATCCGAAACGATGTCGTCTGCTTTCTCGCTATTCTCCTATTCCCCAACAGGCAGAGAGCTAATAACAACAGTTTTTTCTGTTTCGACGACAATTGCGATGACTCTAGAACCAGTAGATTATTTATCTCTAATGCATTACTATTGGCGCCATCACGAATGGTAAAAAATTAATCTGTGAGCCTCATTTCAAATGATTAGCGCAGCCTCTCAAATAACTGGCACTTCGTACCCCCGGTTTTTTGTCAAGGGGTTCTGCATAGAAGGCTCCTTTCCGCTCCCGCTCGCTTGAAATTCGGTAATTATTTTCCAATCAGATATGGCCTTGATGACCCTGTAAACGATTCGTTGGCCTAAAAACCATTGGTCCCAATCGTTCCATTTGTAATTCGGTATGCAATTCGGTCTCTACGTCCAGTAAGTCAACAAATTGTAGTGATTAAATAACAAATAGTTTATTTATTTTACGATTTTATTTGGTCTCATAAACTGTTGATTTGCTATAGCAAATGGGTTGCAATTCGGTATTATAAATTCTTGGGGCCAATTGTTGGAGCTTGACGACCAAATCAACAGACGTGTTAAAGCTGTAGTTGTGTTTTCTTTCGAATCATTAATGGACTCTTTGCCCTAAGTAATGATGGCGTCTGCATATGTAGAATCCTCTCTCTCCATGTCCGTTCGATGTCCCAAAATAAAATCCTAATCATGGAAGAGGGGGTGCAAGTGATACAGCTGGGTCGAAGGTATTTTATCATTATTATTTATTAATTTCTCAATCATTAACGGTTACATTGTAACACCTTAATTCAATTCACATTGTGTACCAAATCAAAGTATTAAATTTTAAATTTATTTTCTTAATCATTTAAAATAAAATACAACCCACATCATAGACTTAACCACTTGAGACGTCAAAAAATAGAAGGCTCAAGAGAATCTAATATGTGTTTAAAGCACATATAATCACATAAAATATGCACATAGATTCTTAAAGTTAGGCTTATGCAAATATAATATCCTAAATGAATTTAGATTACAAATGAGACTTTAAATACCGAAAAAAATCTGGCAATCTCTCTTTTAAGTAAGATGCGGGATACTTTTTATAAATTTGTATAATTTCATAATTTATAAAATTCTTACAATTTTAGCATTTTTCAAAAATTCTTCGTATTTCATGAAAGTGGGACCCTTTTTATAAGAATATAAGCTGATGCACATGACAAGACATTTATATTTTACATATTTCACATACATTCAATAAGTGTTTCGTTTCATTTACATTACATTCACATTGACAATTATAATAAAATTTAAAATTCACTGGAATGCTGCCAAAAATAATAAAATTATAATCTTTTTAAAGTTATAACTACCATTAATTAGGGGTGCTAATCGAACGAGCGAATCGAGGTCAACTTGTGTTAGCTCGAATAGTTCGAAATTCGTTCGAACTCGATTCGAATATCTTTTATGTATTCGAGCTCGACTCGAGTTCAAATATACTTAAATTGTTTAATTTTCCCAGCTCGATTAAAAATCAAAAGTACCTCACTAAAAAAATTTCAATCAATGTGTCATTAACTTAAATACCTACCATCTCAACTATCTTACTTCTTTATTATTATTATTATTATTATTATTATATATATATATAATATAAAGACTATATTATTATGTTATTTTATCGAGTCGAGTTCGAGTCGAGCTACGAGTCGAATTCAAGTCAAGTTCGAGTTATAACCGAGTCGAGTCGAGTCAAACATAGCTTTACTCAAGCTCGGCTCGTAAGATTCGAGTTGGAGTCGAGTTCGAGCTCGGGCATTTAAATATCGAGTTTCGAGTCGAATCAAGCCGAGTCAAACGCTAAATGCTCACGAGCTGGCTCGCTCGATTAGCAACCCTATCATTAGTTAAATTTAGTTGGTAAATTTCACAAATTTAGGTAATACAATTATTTTATTATATTTAATATCCAAAAATTATAAAAACTATAAAAATCATATTTTTATCCCAAAATAGCCAAAATAATTACTAAATTTATATGATAAGATGATAAACTAAATATTTACGTGCCTACTTGAAAAGATAATGCCCAAGCAAATATCATGATCATGCACGAAAAACAAAAAAATGAGAAGGGGGGCCAAACAGCTGGGAATGCGCAACTTCTCCATTCGTCCATGCCCTACAGATGTTCAATTGAGGCCTGCGTCCGTGAAGAACGCGGAACAGGGACGGCTTAGAGAAGAAGAGCACTGGAAAACGTCCAGACACTCGTGTCATGAACAAGAAAGCAAATGTTATATATTTTTTATTCAAATAAAAATATTCTTTCATAAAAGCTTATTCTTAGTATTTGTTGTGGTGAGTTTTTGGGTGGTAAAATCATTGGGTCCCCTGATTCCACTAGAAGCATTATCTGACTTGAAACTTGGAACATGTTTGCTTGGGATGATAGAAGTAGGAAATTTATTATTCAGCAAACTCACAACCCAAATTCTATTCAGATTACAATACCAAGTTCTGACGCTGTATACATCCTCTTCAAAGAACTTCAACAAGGGATTTGCCTCGGTTAATTTGGTGCCGCAGTGCGGCCTGGGCAACGATCAAGTGGGTAGCCGCAGAGGCCGGGGTTATGCTCGAAAGCAGACCTGTTAAATGATTGCATCTTCCCTCCCTGCGGGATCTCCCCCGTCAACAAGTTATAGCTTACATCAAACTCCTCCAACACTTGCAATGTCACAATTTGTGAAGGAATGCTCCCATAGATACGGTTATGCGAGAGGTCGAGCTTGAACGTACCGAAAGAGAACTTAACCTTGGTCAGGTTGAAGGACAGCATATTCCACGATAGATTGATCACCTGGGTTATCTCGTCCGGATGAAACAAAAAAGACGCATCTCCACTGAACTTGTTATGTGACAAATCAATCTCCAACAGATTCGTATTATTGCCCAAAGACTGTGGAATTTTTCCGGTAAAACCGTTGTGATCGAGCTTTGCCCAAGTCAAACTACCGGGTAACCTGTCGGAATGTATGTCCCCGGATAGCCGGTTGTAGGATAGATACAGAGTCCACATTGTCTTAACATTGCCCAAGGAGGCTGGTATGACGCCATACAACTGGTTATGCGACGCATCGAGCTTCCAGAAATCGGTCGAGAAATTCTTCACCGATCCCAAGTCGAAAGAGAAGCTGTTCCAGGAGATGTTCAAGGATTGTAACCAGCTCGGACTGATGTTGAAGAGCATGGAGGCATCGCCCTGTAGCAAGTTCATGGACAGGTCGATTTCAAGGAGTTGAGTAAATTTTCGGAAGGACTGTTGAATCCCACCCGTCAGCTGGTTGTTGCCGAGATCAATCTTGCTCAACTGCGTGGGCAAATTGTTGGGTATGGCACCAGACAACTTGTTGAATGAGAGGACGAGAGTGTCGAGCTTGGAGAGGTAACCGACCGACGGTGGTATCTTACCGAACAGCTTGTTGTGGGAGAGATCAAGGTCGGTTAAAGAGGTGCTTAGCTTGCTAGTGAACGGTGGTATCTGGCCGGATAGCGTGTTGTGAGAGAGATCGAGGCGGCGGAGAGTTGGGATTTGGGTGATGGAGGCAGGGATGGGGCCGGTGAGCTTGCAGTGGTGCAAGTCGAAATGGGCAATCTTCAATTTGCCGAGAGATTCCGGAATGTTGCCGGAGAGCTTCGTGTGGGAGATGTAGATGAACTCAAGCTTGGAAAGTCTGCCGACGGTGATCGGAATCTCGCCGTGGAGGCCAGGTAGGCGCTCGAGAGCAATGGTGTAGATTTCGGGGAGGTTGCCGATCTCGGGCGGGATGGTGCCATTGATATCCTTGTTGTTGCGGATGGAGATGGCGACAACGTGCTTGGATTGCACGTCGTCGCAGCTAATGCCGACCCAGGTGGTGCAGCAGTCGGCAGTGGCGTTCCAGGAGGAGAGGGAAGGTGGGTTGCCTAAGGAGCTTTTGATGAGGAGAAGGGAGTCCTTTTCCTTGTTGTCGCAAAGGCCGGAGGCCGGGGAAGGGGAGGAGATGAGGAAGATGAAGGTGGTGATAGAGAGTAGGATTGGCAAGGGGGAAGCCATGGTTGGTTCAGTAGCACTCTGCGTTTCTGAGCTGGTGGATGAGTTCTCGTACATATACAACACTGCTTGAGCACACAGATTAAACGGCAGGAAACAAGTTTGGGAAACCGCCCCTGCATTAGCCCTCCCCTAAAAATTTGTAACGTGGGATACCTAGTTGGGAATCAGTTATGACGAAAATTCTGACGGCGTTTTCACGCCCGTCTCCGTCCATAAAAAAGGCTTATAGGAGGGCTTATGCAAGGGAGGCAACTTTTGCATTTTGGCTTTGGCCGGGAAAAAGTGAACACTTGCGACCAATAGAACCGTTTTAGCTTGCTTCCACGTTGAAGATTGGTTCCATCTTTCCAAGTCCAAGTGTGCATAGTTGCATTATCCTTTCTGTCAAGCTTGTCTGCATGCATGTGATAAAAGCGCGGTGAATGATTGCCTACTGGTATGACCGGAAGGATTTTTTATTCATGAGTGAAATGATTGAATGGATATTGATGTGCAGCTGTCTTGCGTTACGAAACTGTGGCACTTAATGGCTAAGGCCCGCAACTTGTGTTCTATATTGGCAGGCCGCAGCTAGTTGGCAAGTGGGGCGTGCGGTGCAGCGAAATGAAAATTGATATATTCAATACTGAGAGTAGACTTGAGCGTGAATGAAATGATACAATTAATTAAGATTAGGAGGACAAAGTACAAAGAATCTATTCTGTATGGTGCGCGGCTTCTCGAAGGTGGGTTCGAAAACGATCCATTCACAACCCACTCCACGAGTGGATTAGCTTCAAGTGGTTGAAATAGGAATCCATTTCACGCTTCGTTCGCCTTGGCCCACACTGATAAATATCTCTCCTCTATCTTATCATTCAATTAAAATCTATATTTAAAACATCCAAATTTATCTTATTATTCAATAAAGACTTATCTTTAAAATTGAAGTTTGTATCTTACATACCCGCATCACCTTATCTAATTTAATCTAAATTCTCAACTTAGAAACCAAATTCCTCCCAGTTTAAAACATATGGATCCTAGTTTTTCTACATTGATGCAAAGTACTAATTAATGCAACTTCACATTTTCAAAAAAGCCGAGACGATACCGGATGAAAATTTGCCCAGTTCACTAGTTTTATAGAATAAAACAATTGCCTTAAAAAATTAATAATAAAGCTTATCGGATTTACATGTGACCAACTAAAATACAATTCAAGATTAGTGTTTTTACAAAAACAACGAATGAATAAGGAGGCATATGGTTTTCAGATGTGAAGATTCTTAACACATTTGAAATTCTTAATCAAGAAGTTCCAGGTTGGATAGGGAGAAATGTTTGTTACCTAAGCTTCACCAACTTTATTGCTTTGAACCAAAACCTACTTAGAAGATGCCTACCATAAAATTATGAATAACTAAGGATAAAGACACTAGCAAGCAGTAACAACTTACAGGCCAAAACAGGATCAAGCAAAAAATGCAAACAAAATGAAAGATTTACTTAGCCAAGAATCAGAAGCGAGAGCCGGTGATGGAGTAGCAAGCTAGTCGGAAGCCAGAGAGGAGAGCCGAGCAGGCGAGGAAGAGGAAGGCGACGAAGGCCATCGCCACCGAGATGGTGGCCTGAACGCAGAACCCACTCTCCCTTTTGCAGGTCTCCGCCGCCCATTGCTTGCGCACCTCCACCGTCACCGCCGCGGTTGCGGACAGCAGCAGGTAGGCGAATCCCTGATCGTGGCCGAAATCGAACCAGAGCTGAAAGATCTCCGGCATGGGGGTGGTGCCCTCAAAATCTCCCACATCGAAACACCCAACTCGAAGAACGAGTAGACCCCAACAATCCCACTCGCCGCCACAACGAATCTGCAAATCCCAGCTCTAATCAATACTCCTCAGCTCATGTGATTGAAAGAAGGGAATGGTGAGATTTTATGGGTCTTTGGCGGAGTACGACCTGGAGGCGTCGAAATGAGTCCATACGGAAATGGAGGGTTTGAGATCGAAGGCCATGAATACTGCGGAGGTGAGGGAGAAGCTGAAGGAGGCGAAGCGGAAGAGGAGGAGGAGGTAGTGAATTATGCGGCAGATGTTGTGGAGGGTGGAGGTGTGAGGAAGCGGCGCTTGGGGAGTGACAAGGCCGTTGCGGAGGGGCATATTGGGATGGGAGAGAGGGAGAGGGAGTCACACACATCACATGCTAGTTAGAAGTGGAGATAGTGCGAAAGAGAGAGAGAGAAGGGGGAAGGAAGGGAGGAGGAAGGGCGAGTTTGAGATTGTTGGAGATTGGTGAGGGAGGGCATGAGATGCCGCTGCTACT
The DNA here is from genome assembly GCA_033002965.1 of Piper betle. Lineage (NCBI taxonomy): Eukaryota > Viridiplantae > Streptophyta > Magnoliopsida > Piperales > Piperaceae > Piper > Piper betle. The sequence goes on along the minus strand of JAURVB010013444.1, from coordinate 7,820 downwards.
GCTGCTCATGGTTTGGAGAATGGGGACAAAATGGAGGAGTGGAGTGGAGTGGAGGAAGAAGGAGCTGGTTGGGAGTTGGGAGTTGGGAGTTGGCGGTTGGCGGTTGGCTTCTCTTTGTAGATCTTTCATGCTTTCATACCTCCTTGTTCTTTATTTTTTGGTCGCATCTTTTTTAAATCATTTTTTATGAATAATCAGTTTAATATATTTTATATAAAATTTAAATATTAATTTATTTTATGTAAAAATTAATTCTCTCTTAATAAGAACAGAATAATCATAATTACTTTTAACTCAGGCTCTTACGTAAAATAATAATTTTCCTAAGTCCTTCCTTTTAGGTTAAGAAAAAATATATATTCTTCCTTTTTTTTGCAAATCTTCATAAGGGTAATTATAATTATCCTGAATGTAGAAAATATTTATCATGTACTATTTATTTTTTCCTTGAAATATGTTACATATATAAAAAAATTTTGTGGGGGTAATTATTTAATTTTGCAATATACATTTGTTTTCTTGCCGAAAAAAAGATCATTTATTTTAATAAGACACATTTTAAGCCCTCCACTAAAGATATTGCATAAAGGAGAAGGATTAAATTTTAAACCTCAAGTGTCAATGTCTAACCTCGTACTTGGTACATTGTTTAAGCCTTAAGGACATGAATTTGGTTGCAATACGAGAAATCAAAGTGAGTTTGGGTTTGTCCGGTGACCGAGGGACCATAGTTGCAAAAATTGGCCAATTTTAAGTAGAATTGGCCGAATTTACTAAGCTAGGTAGAAATCAAGTTAAATAGAGGCGGGATTGTTTTGACTAAAAATCGAGTTAAGAATCACCTGATTTGAGCCGATTCTCGCTTCGAGTCGACGACATAAAAATCAGTCGACTCAGGTAGGGGCTGGGGAGATTGGCTAGGGGGTCGACGGCGAGCGCCGGAGAGGGAGATAGGAAACAGAGGCAGGTGCTGCAGGGGGTGGCCACGGCCAAGGGGGACGGGGGGACAGCGACGGAGCAACTGGGGATGGGGTTTGGTGGGATAGTGGCGATAGGCGAAGTCAGAAAGGGGGGTAGTTTAGGTAATAAAAATTGATTCATTTTTCACTAGAGTCAATAATAATAAAATAAATCTTAAAAATTTAAAATATAATATAATATAATATAACTAATAATAATCTAATATCATGTTCTAAAAGGAGGAGATCAATAATCGATTTTAACCAATTCAATTGAACTGATTTTTTCTTATTTTTAATAAATCGGTCTAATTCAATAATTTCCTTCCAATCAAATTTAATGTCCGATTTTAATTTTTGCAACTATGGATGCAACTATTTTTGATACAAGAGACTTCCTCACATAAACTATGGTTCAATAATACTTGTTTTAGTATTTCAAGTAATTAAGGTCTTTTTGTTATGTTAAAAAAACATTTTCAATAAACATCATGTTATTCTCTGACCGTACCCCAAAAGGAAATAAAATTTTTGATATTACTAGTTTGCCAGAAATTTGAATATAATTATATAAAAAAGGAAATTTTATTACACTCACAAAATTGTCTTAAAGTAGATATATATATATTTTAAAATAATCTAAGGTGGCAAGGCAGTTGGCCACCTCAAGCTAGATCTATCCACCGGCTAGATGTCATTTAAAAATACATATATGTTTTGTCCGGATCTATTGGAGGAGGCCGGATCCAAGCAGAGGCATGGCCGCCTTTCACCAAAGCCTCATGGTGACCAGCCCTGCCGGTAGTGGCTAAGTTATTTTACAAAAAAAATCAAACATATTTAGTGGTGTTAAAGACAATTCCACCGTTACATCGAGCAAACCGAACTTAACTTGTGTTCGAACTCAATTGAAATAGCTTAAAATTCATTCAAACTCGACTTGATATCGAACTAATTTTGAACATATATGCTCGAAATCGACTCGTTTATTTTTTATGTTGTTCGAACTCAACTTGAGTTTGAATACACTTAAATTGTTAAATTTTGATGAGCTAGAAACCAACTCGTTTAAAAGTTCGAAATTAACTAATTTGAGAGTTCGAAACTAGTTCGTTTAAGAGTTCAAAATCAATTCAATTATAAATTTGAAAATAACTTGTTTAGGAGAAAAATACATAATTATAGGGGAATAAAAATATCAAAAAACATTTAAAAAATATAAAATTTTAGTAGAATGTTCCAAATTATAATGTTCATCTGCTTAAATACTTGGATGATCCAAGTCTTGAGCTCAAATTAAAAGAGACATTAATACCAAAATAGTGACTAATTCTCTAATATAAATCACCATATAAAAAAATGAATAAAAAAGAGAGCAGGAGATACAAACAAATCAACATTGATGACTTTCCTCATTTACGATGTTGTTGAAAAGGTTTGAGTTCTTCAAAAATTTGGAACTCCATCACCTAGATGCCCAATCGCTCATGGTTCTTATCACGTCTATACTCTGCTACATGGTAATCTTCCATATCATGTCCTCATTTGCTTCCACCAAGTGAAATTCATGCATCACTTTGGTACGAGATTGTTTACTTCGTCCTTTGCCCGGGTCTAGCGATGATGAAACTAGCAACACACTCTTCACATAATTTTTTTTATAGAAAAAAAGATGCAAAGCAATCAGATGTAGAATAATGTATATGTAAAACAAGAATTGCCATTCAATTCTGTAATAGAAGAAAAGTGTTATCCACAAACAACCAGTGTAATTGACAAATTTTTGCAACAAGATTCTAGAAAACAGAGCTTTTTAAATCGTTATGACTAAGGAAGTTGAAACTGCCCTTACACATATGGTAGTAGATGGTCATAATTAGCAAGACATGTCATCAAACCAGAGCTCACACAGCATTGTTTAATCTATTGCATTGCCAGTCTCAAACTTAACCATTTGCTTCCAATTGGATCCTAAACCATGCCTCCTGCCCCAATTATTTTGGTCATATAAACGCCAGTGATGGAGGCCCTACAATCTACACTATCTTCAAATTTAAAAAAAAACTCCCAGGATGAAGTTTTATGCGTTTAAAGAAAATTTATCCAAGCTGTTTGTGAGGTTAAATTATCATAAAGTCCAAGCAAATACTGAAACAACAAAATGTCACAGCACAGGGACGGCTTAGAGAAGAAGAGCACTGGAAAACGTCCAGACACTCGTGTCATGAAGAAGAAAGCAAATGCTATATATTTATTATTCAAACAAAAAAATTCTTTAATAAAAGCTTATTATTATTTGTTGTGGTGAGTTTTTGGGTGTTAAAATCATTGGGTCACCTGATTCCACTAGAAGCATTATCTGACTTGAAACTTGGAACATGTTTGCTTGGGATGATAGAAGTATGAATTTATTATTCAGCAAACTCACAAGTCACAACCCAAAATCTATTCAGATTACAGTAGCAAGTTCTGACGCGGTAGTTCAAAGGACTTCAACTAGGGAGTTACCTCGTTAATTTTAGACCCGAGCAATTGGTTGGTTTAGGTGAAACCAAACCAAACGGTAAATCAACCAAACCGAAATGGGCTTACCCAAACAAGAATTGAATTGTAACTTTATAACCAACCAAACAAACTGAATTTGTTCGGTTTAGTTTGGTTTTGATTGAATTTTGATTGAATAACCCAAAATAATAATTAGCTTCATTTTTTCTTTATTTCCACAACATTATTACCATATAATTGAATTTATAACTGACTTATTAATATTTTTATTATCAACCCATGCATTTTTGCTGAAAATAATTAAAAATCTTTTAAAATATTTTTTTACTTGAACTAATGGTAAATATTTTTGAAGGAATTATTACTAATTTTAGGATGCTCATCTAAAATGTTCAACTATTTTTTTGAAAAAAAAGATATCAAATTATTTTGCATCAAGATGGGGGAAAAAATCTTTGTATTATTTTAATCCATGGTCATTGAATTTTAAATTTGCACAAAATTTTTCTCTTTTTTGTTAAAAATAAGATATTTTAACCGGTATTTAATAAAATATTTTATTTATAATTTCATAATCTTGTTGAACTTGGTTCGATCCATTTAAATGAAATATATTTTATAATCGGTATAAATCCGATAGATATAATATTTAAAATTATATTATATGTTGTAGCGAATTATGCACAAAATCTTTTGAGGGTTGTGAACTTATCCAGATTGGTTTCAGGCCACGCATTGCACCTAAACGCTAAAAAGATTAAGAGTGAGAAAAATAATTGTTTACTTGTCTGGTGGACGATATGAAAGCCACAAGTTCGATTATCTCTTTGTTTTATAGTATAGACAAAGATTTATAAGATTTGAGTTTCGACGATAACATCAAGATTTTTAATGTTTTTATTGTCATTATCCATGCATGCCATTTGGTGGCTCAATTTTTTTATTGCTATTGTTTGTTGTGAGAATCAGTTTGAACATATTTAATTTGGTCAATTTAACTCGACTCTATAAAAAATTTAGTCAAAATAATATATTTAGATTTAATCGTTATGATCGGTTTTTGAATCGCCCAATTTAAATTAATTTTGACTGATTTATAAATAAATCATCATTATTACGAGATTTTGTATATTTTAATATTTGATAATTATATAATAAATAAATGTATAATATATGTAAAATATAAGAGAAATCAATTTATAATTTTCTTGTTACTCATATTTGTATCTGTGTTTATGTATTTAATACTTCAAAGTTTATGAAAATAGTTAAAAAAATATTTTATTTTATAATCAACTATAAGTTGATAAAAGGGGTGGGTAAGGGGTATTTGGATTTCGGGTATTTGGTCTGGAGATGGATTCCGAACCAAATAAATTATAATCAAATAAAAATATTTCGATTGAACCGAAATAAAATCAAAAATTAAATTAGACCCAAATCGGACTACCGAATAGAATTTGGTTCAGTTGGTTCGGAATAACCGAACCATGCTCAGTGATTTGGTGCCACAGTGCGGCCTGGGCAACGATCAAGTGGGTAGCCGCAGAGGCCGGCGTTATGCTCGAAAGCAGACCTGTTAAATGATTGCATCTTCCCTCCCTGCGGGATCTCCCCCGTCAACAAGTTATAGCTCACATCAAACTCCTCCAACCCTTGCAATGTCACAATTTGTGAAGGAATGCTCCCATAGATACCGTTATGCGAGAGGTCGAGCTTGAGCGTACCGAAAGAGAACTTCACATTGGTCAGGTTGAAGGACAGCATATTCCATGATAGATTGATCACCTGGGTTATCTCGTCCGGATGAAACAAAAAAGACGCATCTCCACTGAACTTGTTATGTGACAAATCAATCTCCAACAGATTCGTATTATTGCCCAAAGACTGTGGAATCTTTCCGGTAAAACCGTTGTGATCAAGCTTTGCCCAAATCAAACTACCGGGCAACCTGTCGGCATGTATGTCCCCGGATAGCCTCTTGTAGGATAGATAGAGAGTTGACATTGACTTAACATTGCCCAAGGAAGCTGGTATGACGCCATACAACCGGTTATGCGACGCATCGAGGCTCCAGAAATCGGTCGACAAATTCTTCACCGATCCCAAGTCAAAAGAGAAGCTGTTCCAGGAGATGTTCAAGGATTGTATCCAGCGAGGGTTGATGTCGAAGAGCATAGAGGCATCGCCCTGTAGTAAGTTCATGGACAGGTCGATTTCAAGGAGTTGAGTAAATTTTCGGAAGGACTGTTGAATCCCACCCGTGAGCTGGTTGTTGCCGAGATCAATTTATCGGCAAATTGGTGGGTATGGCACCAGACAACTTGTTGAATGAGAGGACGAGAGTGTCGAGCTTGGAGAGGTAACGGACCGACGGTGGTATCTTACCGAACAGCTTGTTGTGGGAGAGATCGAGGTCGGTTAAAGAGGTACTTAGCTTGCTAGTGAAAGGTGGTATCTGGCCGGATAGCGTGTTGTGGGAGAGATCGAGGCGGCGGATGTTGAATTTCCCACACCCATTCACATTGAAAAACTCAATTACCAATTTTTGGTTTTTTGGTCATCGCACTAATGGTTGGCATTTGGTATTTAGATGCGTGATTTCGTCCTTTGCGATAGAAGTGTAATGAGTTGGCCTTTAGAATTCTACTTATAATCTTCTATATAAAAGAGAATGCTGATGTTAGAAAAACATCCTCTTGAGAGCTTTTGAGCACATTTGGTTTATATAGGGAGAGTTTGGAGAAGTTTACATCATCTCAAGTTGAAGTAAGGGTCGTCATCCAGGGTGTGAGTTTGATCTAATTTTCTTTTGAGGTGTATGTTAGTTTTCTCAATTTCTCATATATGGTATTCTCAAGAATTGTATTTTCAGATCTGGTTATTGGTCGGATTTGCGTTAGGAGAGTGTTTTTTTCTTTGATACTTGATTGTAAGAGTTTTCTTAATCAAAGTTGATAGAGTAGGTTGGTTTTCTTTTCTCTAAATTGGGAGAAAAGTTTCCATCAATTTTTTTCTTGGTGTCTCCTATCCATTTTATATTTGTTTTCATTTCATCTTGAGGGGAAATATTTTCTGGGTTGTTTCCGCTGAAGCGTCTATTTCCCAACAAGCCGCATCAGAGTTTGGTTATCTTTGGTTCGTTTGTTTGTCTTGGTTTGGGTAGTAACTTTTTGTGTCAAGATGAACGATGAGAAACATGTTAAGATGGTCGCCCTTAAAGGTAAGTCAAATTGGCATTACTAGAAGGGTCGTATGATTGATTATTTATTCACTAAGGATTTATATGATCCAATTCTTGGTCCTCCTAAGTCGACCAGTCCACCGTTGAGTGCTACTCCGGTTGTGACTGATGAAGGGACAGCTTCGTCAAGTTCCAGTCCATCGGTGACTGATGAAGGGAATGCTACTTTGATTCCTCCTCTACCTACTGCTAAGGTTGAGTCGAGGGTCACCGCTGAATGGATCAAGATGGACAGAAAATGCATGGCTTTGATTAGACAATGGTTAGAACAGAACGTATATAACCATGTGTCGGGAACAAAGACAGCTAAGGAGCTTTGGGATAAGCTCTTGTATATGTATGAGAGAGACACTCCTGGAAACCGAAATTTGCTTGTTAGAAGATTGATGAATCTTCAGTATAAGTGTAAAACCCACGATTCGAGTTAGGGTTTTATATTCAGAACCGGTCGGGTCGACCGTTATTTTTTCGAGTTGAGTCAGTTTCAGGACACGTGTACCGAGCCGACGCCGGTCGCGTGTATGAGCTATGAGGGTCATGCGTACCCAAGTATATGATGATAACGTCATGAACACAGCAGAACAGAATGAGTTATCAGAATATATAAGAGTATGCTAGTGATTTTTTTTATTTTTATATATAGTGGATCGTAGAATTAGTTTTAGGCCGTTTACCGCGTTAGGACGCGTTACGGGCATTTTTGGTGGGTTGATAGTTCTAGAGCATATCATTATGATTTTTTTGTGTTGTTTGATTTTATGGGATTTTTCCCATAATTTTTTGGAATTTTTTATGACTTAAATATTATTTTGACTCGAGTCGGAGACGAGTCAAGTAATATTTACGACTTTGCCACCACACACACCCCGCGCATTGCTTTCTTCCCCAAACCCTTACCTCGACGCGCCGCCACTGCGCGTCGCCGCCGCCGTCGCTGCCGCCGCCGCCCGGCCGTCGATGGTCGCCGTCTAGCCCGACGACAGCCTCGCCGTGCCGCCCCGACCAAGTCCGGCGACGTCGGGCCGCCGCGACGCGAGGAAGCCACACCGCGACGCCGCGCCCGTGTTGCGCCTCCGTCGCCGATTCCGCCGCCGGCGACCAGCGCCACCGCG
>JAURVB010013442.1:0-75108 GCA_033002965.1 Piper betle | reverse complement strand
ACACAGGCCAACATGCAACCTTCTTCCCAAACAAAATGTGGGAAAATATGAAGATGTGAAGAACGTCATCAACCCTACATCCTTACCATCAAAACCATGCATGCAAGAGTCCTAATGTAAAAGAAATAAGAAAAGGGACGAGATACTCATGCAGCAATGAGGAGGGTTCCTGGGATGGAGTGGAGACAAGAAGGAGTTGACGGCTAGGGAAATGGATTTCCCACAATCTTCACAACTATATATATATACAACTCAACAAGTCCCTCAATTAAATTCTTACACCCTACCCTACCGCCCATTCATGAATAGGTATCACTTGGCTAAAGTTCGTTCTCCCTTTTCCGCCCACTCACCAAGTCGTCACCCACCCAAGACCGGGGTTTGGCCTTAGGTCGAATAATGACCCGTCGACTATTGATCATAACAATCGTGACGACCAATCATATTGATTCACCTGTACTTCACTTAACCGGGTAACCGGATAAATAAATGGGTAAATAATAAAATATAATAATTAATCGGGTAAAGAATATAATGCGATCGGTACTTTCCAGACCGCATCCGCATCAAAAAAATATTTTCTCATGGTCTTTACAAGTTAGTATTATTTTTTAACTTGAGTCGGTGTCGAGTCAACTCATATTTACAAAACTGCCTTCTTCTTCTTCTTCTTCTTTGTCACAAAACCAGACCTGACGTCTTCTTTCAAACCTTCTGCAACCTTCCCCAGCAACCCAATTAAACAACCATATAAACATCCCAACCAAACGTCAACAACAAAATAAAAACAGCAAGCAATGCAGCATAAATTCGTGCTTTATAGTAGCAATCCAAGGTGAACACCGTCTTGCACCCAAAACCAGACCTGGTCTTCTTCTCCCAGCCTCAAGACCCCTCCTTTCTTGCACCCTACTCTAATTCAGATGTTCTACGACCTCAGGCCGGCCTCAAAATAGTAAGGATCGGCCACCTTTGGACATTGCATGGAGTATGGTCGTTCTCCCCACTTCTGCAGTTCACCGCCATGAATTCCGGTGAGAAGGTCATCCGTTGTGGACTGTTCCAGCGGCCTAAACTGCTGTGATGGAACTCATGATGCTGGCAACGAAGCACAACTGGCGTCTACCCCTCTGAATGTTCCGTTACCGCATCCATTTCAAAGGAACTGCCATCACCATCGTCACACCTTGCAACTCCGGCCATAACCAGCTGTAATTCTGCCACCACTTGGAAACTAGGGACACAGCGAGCCCTCCCTTTGACCTAGCAGCAAGAGAGGACGTCAGGGTTTTGAGGGAATGCCTTGCAAACTCTTTTACAGTCGCCCATCTTGCCAAAATTTTAGACTACTCGGTCATGGACGAGATTTTAGTTTTCAGTTTAGTTCTTGTTATTTATTGTTGATTTCAGACTTTATTTCTCATGATTATCAAGCTTATTATCAATTAAAAAGACATATGAATGCATGAAAATTAAGAAGAGGGAGATAGGAAGGATACCTAAGCAAGGAAGAAGCACCGGCAAGGAAGAGGAGAACTAGGTGGCTAAGTTGAGGAAGACTTACACCAAAAATGACATCCTCTTTCAAAATTATAAAATTGAAAATGGCGGCTAGGGTATGTGAAAACACCCGTATTTAATTTAACCGGGTAACCGGGTAAATAATAAAATATAATAATTAACCGGGTAGAATCAACTGGATAAATAATATAATACGTTCGCTCCTTCCCGGACCGCGTTCGAATATATTATTATTATTATTATTATTTTTCACAGTCTTTACAATGTGTATCCAACTTTTAGGTTTCAGTTTCAGTATAACCTCCTTGAGTTAAAATTTCGAGGACAAAATTTTTATAAGGAGGGAAGATTGTAAAACCCATGATCTGAGTCATGGTTTTATACTCGTGAATCGATTGGTTCAGCCATCGGTTCGAGTCGAGTTAGTTTCAGAACACGTGTAATAAGCCAAAGCCAGTCGCGTGTATGAGCTATGAGGGTTATGTGTACCCAAGTATATGATGATAACGTCAGTAAGACAATAGTAGAATGAGTTATCAGAATATATAAGAGTACACCTAGTTTTTTTATTACTTTAATATTGGACCGTAGAATTATTTTTGGGCTGAATCACGCATTAGGACACATTATTGACAGTTTTGGTGGGTTATTAGCTATAGAGAATGACATTGTGATGTTGTGGCATGTTTTATATTTGATTGGATTTTTCCCTATTTTTCTTGATTTTTTTAGGATTCACTGAGTTAGTTATTATTTTTGACTTGAGTCGTAGTCGAGTCAACTATTATTTACAATTTTACCAACCACCGGCCGACTTGAGTTGTAGTCGACCCAAACACCGACCGTGCTAGTGCCACACCCCCTTTCACTTGTTTGGGTTGACTCGAGTCGTAGTCGACCCAAACACCGACCATCACAGTGCTTGTAACGACCCGCCCGTTCCGAGCCACGAGCCAAGTGTTACTATATGAAACTAAGTGTCTCATAAATTAATTTCCTATTAATTATTAAGATTTATAATAACTCCACAACAATAAAATTAATATATAAATGCTCGGAATAATCTAAATCCCATGAACCTAACCAAAATCCCACTGCCATGCAAACAATCTCGAGAAAAGAATAGTCAAATAATAGAGTCCTCCAGCTGTCCCGACTCTACCCATCCTTCCATGCTCATACCTGCGGAGAAAATTTCGCGTTAGTGATAAAAACACTAAGCCGTATAATTAAATAAAACAAGTCCATATACTCCCTATCATTATCTATCATAATGGCTGTTGTGACCATTCCAACATGTCCATTTATTAGCTGATGGTTCAGTCCACCATGCCCATTAGTTGGCTCGTAACACCCCATTTCAGCTCACCCGTGAACCGACCCGGAAATGTCACCGGCGACTGAACCATTCGCTAATGTACTGGTTCGGTTAAGCCGACCCGGATCTACCCTCAGCGTCTTAAGATGGGGATGCAACCATGAGATGCATGAATGTGAACAATTGGGTTTTAACGGAGTCCTACATGGCATGTGATGATATGCAAGGAAAACAAATCCATTCAACAAGCAAGAAATTTAAATAACGAACAGAATCTCCCCCTAAAAGTGCAATAGGGGCCAACCTGTCCACAACAAGGGTATATAAATATTTTATCAAAATACGATAAAACAAACAATCTACTATGGCATTCAGTCATTATCTCTTTCGTTTCATCTAAGCCGAGTCTGAACTCCAAGGCTCCCTACTGATTCACAATTATCCGCTCGTCTCATAAGAAATCTATCAAGACAAAAACATTCTAATTATCATTCACACAGCATTAACACACAATCATTATACATTACACGCGGTTGGTACATGTGTGCGCGGTTCCATGCTGCTCCTCGGCAGTCCTGACAGCTTTCATCGCTCGCATTCCTCACCTACATATATATAGAAAAACCGTCAGTAACGAGTGTTACCGGCTCAGAAAATAACAAATATCAATCTGGCACAGGAGAGCAAACTCTCCTGTTGAATGAAAACCATATACTTCCTCAAGAACTCACATCAGGGCACATATGGGAGCCGTCGCCCTCGGGTCGATAGCGTCCCCCTTTCTTTCTCATTCCTTAGCCATTTCTCTATCACTTCTCGCATCAAATCTCATTCCTTTTCGCCCTCTACACCTTCCATATTTCTCCTGGCCTTGAGCACGAAGGCCGAGCACTCTCAGGCAGTCAGTCGCCTTTAGTACCCTTTGAAACCACAAGTCTAGACATGCGCTGCATTGCAGTACCCGTGAACCTCCACACTTCTCCGGGTTTGAGGAACTCAAAGGTGGAGTTGTCAGGATCCCTCGGGAATGAAACGGCCCGCACACCATTCCAGAGCCCACTATTGACTCACACGTGCCCGCTCGCGTAGCACGGTAGTCGGATTTCTCTCATTCAATCTCTCACTGAAAACGCGAAAACTATACATATATATAGGTCTAGGTTGGGATTTACACAATAGGCCCGAAGGCATCGTGAGCTAGATCTGAAGTTTGAAAACAAACTCGAGGGATCTCATCCTCGAGGGTTATTAATCCGGAAAATCGTTGGCTAAATGGCCCGAGTTAAGTGGGATCCGATAAAACGCTACTTAACTCGTCCTGCACATGATAAATAAAATACACAATAGAGTAGCATAAAAATAGAGAACGAGTCCTAAACGGACCTCGTAGAAGCTCCAAACAGGTCCACGCACTTAGGCGGCGAGTTTCGGCACCTAGCGGCGTCCGAAGTCCGATCGGATTCAACCGGGTGTGTTCGGCGGATGATCCGGCAAATTTCCCATGAATCCAATTTTCCAGCAGTTTTGGCGGTTTTCCCGCGAGTGTCAGCAGTTTTTCGGCGGTTTGCCGGCGATGATTCTGGATAGGGCAATCAGGGGGTCTACCGGCACCAGCTCGACGAGCATGGTCCGATGGTGGTGTCAAACAGGGTAGCTGGGGCGGCGATGGCTGTCGGCGGCGGCGTCGAAAATGGGCGGCGACGGCGGCGTGCTCCGATCCGGTCTACGGCCGGCCTCGACGGTGGTCAGGATGATGGGGGAAACGTCGGGGAGGTCAAGGTGGTGGTCGTCGGGGTCACGGCGGTGGCAACGTGGCCCGGACAGCGACTAATCGACAAGGAGGGGTGTCGCGGCTTATGGGGCGATTCCGGCGTCGCGGCGGCAAGACCGTGGCTGGCGTGGGTCGTGGCAGCGTCGATCGGTGGCAGCGTCGGCGTTGGCGTCGGCAGCACACAACAGTGGTGGCGGCTAGGGTTTGGGGTGAGGAAGGTGTCGGGAAAGGAGGTGAAATACTCCAATGCCAAAATCGTAAATAAGTATTGACTCAATTCCTACTCAAGTCAAAATAATAACTAGTTCGTAATAAATCCTAAAAAAAATCTTAAAAAATATGAAAAAATCTCATAAAATAAAATAAACACAACAACATCCAAATGACTCTCTATAACCCAGACTAATTTAATCCAACGCGTCCTAATGTGTTATTCGGCCTAAAACTATTTCTATGATCAAACATATAAAAAAAAATACTGCATACTTTTATATATTTTGATAACTCGTTTCTCACCATCTTCTTGACGTTATCATCATATATTCAGGTGCACCTGACTCTCATCGCTCATAACTCACAGCTGGCCTCGACTCAGCACGCGGTTCATGAAACTGACTTGACTCGAACCAACGGTTGAACCGACTAGTTCGGTAACATAAAACCCTGACTCGAGTCACGGGTTTTACATGGCTGATGGGTCAGTCCGCCATATCCATCTCTTGACTGATGGGCCAATCCATCATGTACATTATCGGCTGGCGAGCCCAATTCACCATGTCCATTAGTTAGCTGATGGGTTAGTCCACCATGTCCATCTATTGGCTAATGGGTCAATCCACCATGTCCGTAATTGACTGGTGAGTCCAATCCGCCATGTCCAATTTATTGGCTGATGGGTCAGTCCATCATGTCCATTACCAGCTGGCGAGTCCAATCTGCCATGTCCGTTATAGGCTGGTGAGTCCAATTCACCATGTCCGTAATTGGCTAGCGAGTCCAATTGACCATGTCCAATATATTCGCTGATGGGCCAGTCCATCATGTCCATTATCGGCTGGCGAGTCCAATCCGCCATGTCTGTTATCGGCTGGTGAGTCCAATCCACCATGTCCGTTATTGGTTCGTGAGTCCAATCCACCATGTCAATTAGTTAGCTGATGGGTCAGTCCACCATGTCCATCTGTTGGCTAATGGGTCAGTACACCATGTCCGTAATTGGCTGGCGAGTCCAATCCGCCATGTCCAATTTATTGGCTGATGGGTTAGTACATCATGTCCATTACCGGCTAGCGAGTACAATCCGCCATGTTCGTTATCGCCTGGCGAGTCCAATCCACCATGTCCATAATTCACTGGCGAGTCCAATCCACCATGTCAAATTTATTGGCTAATGCGTGAGTCCATCATGTCCATTATCGGCTGGCGAGTCCAATCCACCATGTCCGTTATTGGCTGGTGAGTCCAATCGACCATGTTTGTTATTGGCTGGTGAGTCCAATCCACCATGTCCATTAGTTGGCTGATGGGTCAGTCCACCATGTCCATCTATTGGCTAATGGGTCAGTCCACCATATCCGTAATTAGTTGGCGAGTTCAATCCGCCATGTCCAATTTATTGGCTGATGGGTCAGTCCATCATGTCCATTACTGGCTGGCGAGTCTAATCTGCCATGTCTGTTATCGCTGGTGAGTCCAATCTACCATGTCCGTAATTGGCTGGCGAGTCCAATCTACCATGTCCAATTTATTGGCTGATGGGTCAGTCCATCGTGTCCATTATCGGTTGGCGAGTCCAATCCACCATGTCCATTATCGACTATTGAGTCCAATCCACCATGTCCGTTATCGACTGGTGAGTCTAATCCACCATGTCCATTATCGGCTGATGGGTCAATCCACCGTGTCCATCTATTGGCTAATGGGTTAGTCCACCATGTCTGTAATTGGCTAGTGAATCCAATCCGCCATGTCCAATTTATTGGCTGATGGGTCAGTCCATCATGTCCATTACCGGTTGGCGAGTCTAATCCGCCATGCAGTTATTGGCTGGTGATTCCAGTCCACCATGTCTGTAATTGGCTGGCGAGTCCAATCTGCCATGTCCAATTTATTGGCTGATGGGTCAGTCCATCATGTCCATTATCGGCTAGCGAGTCCAATCTGCCATGTCCGTTATCGGCTGGTGAGTCCAATCCACCATGTCCATTAATTGGCTGATGGGTCAGTCCACCATGTCCATCTATTGGCTAATGGGTCAGTCCACCATGTCCGTAATTGGCTGGCGAGTCCAATCCGCCTTGTCCAATTTTATTGTATTATGGTTGTCAGGTCCATTCTGACATGTCCATTATTGGATTATGAAGGGCATAGCCCATGTCAGACTGAGTCAATTCCTTGACCCTGGTTGCACTCGGTGCAAGGTGGTCGAATCTGGGCTCAGGCTGACTAGGTTGATCCACAAGGGAAAATACTACATTTTAAATAATTATATAGACAAGACAACAATTTAAATAATTATATGAACAATACAACATTTTAAATAATTATACGGACAATACAACATTTTAAATTATTATATGGACAATACAACATTCTAAAAAATTATACGGAAATACAACATTTTAAATAATTATATGGACCTGAAAATTTGGTGAAGAACCCGCAACTATAACCAATAATCATAAAGTCTTCCCCTTTGTGTGTCAAATGTGCTCACAACCTATCTAGTGGATGTTTTATTTAACGATAGAACTCTCCTTTATATAGAATAATATGTGTGGAATTCAAGAAGTCATTATATTAAATTTTATTAATATGTGTGAAATTTATGAAGTCATTACATTAAATTTTATAGAAAAGAACGCAATTACTCATTACTATATCATTTGTGTGATAATGAAAAGTCAAAAACTTACTAATAAGTGAATACAAATGGGTTATAAATGATATAGATTCTCAAGAATTTATTTAATTAAATATTATTTATGGTTCGTTTTAAGATTTATAAAACCCTAAATAAAATAACCTAATTATTTTTTCCGGGGTTTTACAGTGCCACCCCCTTGCGTGTTGTCACCGCTGTCGCCGACACCATCCCGCTGTCGATCGAGGTAGCCTAGCCCCATTGTGCCATCACTATGCCACCTGAATGCCCCTAACCACCGCCGATCTCTATGACGCGAGAAAGCTGTGCGGTTGTGCTGCACTCCCATAGCTGATCCCGCTGCTGGCGACTGTCACCACCACCATCTAGTCACCACCTCGACGTCAGCGACCCTCCCATGACCTTCCTCGACATGAGCAGAGTCGATCGCCGCCAACTTGGCCGGATCTCGTCACTCACCACCGACTACCCCTGTTTTGCCATTTTCCAGCGAGCCGCCACCTCTGCCGACCGTGTCAACATCGTAGACTGGTCGAGCTTGCTGAGTCGGTGCCAACGATACCTAATACCCTTTCTATCCTGCCAGTAGACGCCGCCGGTGACTGTAGCCAAAAAACCGCTAAAACCTGCTGAAAAACCACCAAAACCTGCTGAAAAACCACTGAAACCTGCCGAAAAATTACTGGAACCCTGCCAAAAAACTGGATTTGCTGGATCTTTCAAGAAGCTCATCCAGGTGAACCCGATCGAACTTCGGACGTCGACTAGCGCCGAATTCAAGCTCCGAGATGAGCGACGAAACCCTAGCTGTTGCCGATTGTCGATGACTAGAGGTATAATCACCTCAGATTTAATTATTTAAAATTAATGATTGTTAGCACAACATGCTAGGATTGATTAATTGTCATGATAAATGTCTAATTGTCAATGAGGGAATGATTTGCATGATTTGATTGATAGTGAACGTATGTTAGTTATCTAATCAGGTAAATTGAATCTGAGGGGAAGATTGTTGATTGTCATGGGTGATGACTATGTTGGGAGTGTAATGTTTATGTTGAGTTGATGCATCATTTAGTTAGTGGGCGTTAACTTCTAGATTTAATGTGTAGGTACAAACTAGGAGCTCGCCCCTAGGTGCGAGGACACGCTTGGAGCTTCTACCAGGTCCGTTTAGGACTCATCTCTGTTTTATGATCTATTCTATTGTATGTTTGTTTTATTACTTGCAGGACGGGTTAAGTGGCGTTTTATCGATCCCACTTAACTCGGGCCATTTAGCCAATAGTTTTCCGGATTAACAACCTTCGAGGATGAGATCGCTTGAGGACGATTTCGAAAACAAGATCCACCACAAGTTGCCTTCGGGCCTATCATACGAATCCCTTCCGAGGGCCTATATGTATAATTTTGTCTAGTTTTCAGTGAGATGAGAGATGGTCAAACTAAATTGCACGTACCATGAGCAGGTGCATGTGACAGTCAAGGTGGGCTCTGGGTTAGTGAGTAGATTGTTCCATTCCCAAGGGATGTTGACAACTTTGCATTTGAGTTCCTCACACCCAGAGAACGTGGTGGTTTATGGGTACTGTTAAGTACAGCGCACGTCCAGACTTGTGGTTAAAAGGGTACTAAAGGTACTGCCTGAGAGTACTCAGCCTTCGTGCTCTAGGCCAGGAGAATTATAGAGGAAAGGAGTGGGCTTTGGATATGCTTGTAGTCAAGATGGACCAGGAAAATGAAATGAGAAAAATGCCTAGAGTGGCATCAACAAAGCAGTCAGTTCGGGATGCTACCGGGTTTACAGCCTAGTGGCTCCTCTGTAGGTGCCCTTCAGAGAATTCTGGTGAAGCATACAACTGGCTCCATAGACTGATCATCTGTGGCATATTAAATCGTGGTGATCTTAGAGACAAGTCCATAGACCTATTGATGTTTTGGCCACTCAATATGCTACCAGGGTGTAGCACTCCGTTTCGGTTCACCCGTGAACCAACCCAAAAATGTTACTAGCAACCGAACCATTTACTAATCAACTTGATTCGGTTAAGCCGACCAGGAACCACCCTCAGCGTCTCAAGATGGTGATGTAGCATGTAATGCATGGATGGGATACTTGGGTTCTAACGTTGTCCTACATGCATGCTATCTATGATATGCAAACAAGTAAACAAATAAAGAAAACGAACGAAATTCTTAAAAGAAATATCTATTTTGAAAATGAAATAGACAGAGTCTCTCCTAAAAGTGTAATATAGGCCACCCTGTCAACAATAAACAATATATATTTATAGCAACAAAAATTGAAAACACAACATGATTTTCACGTTCTAGTTATCTTCACTCTCTAGCTCACCCTATTCATTTCCCACTTTCCATTTGCATTCATACACAAAATATCTTTAGCAATTTACAAAATATCATTCAAATTCATTATCCACACAATTCAGTACATCACCAATTATAGTTGGCAGGTACATGTATGCACAATTTCATTGCTGCTCCTCTGCAGTCCCGATGGTGTTCATTCTTCGAGATTCTCACCTACATATATAGTAAAAAGATGTTAGTAACGAGTGTTACTAGTCAAGAAATAACTAATAACAAACTTATATAGAAGAGCTAACCCTCTTGTTGAAAAAACCTTCTTATTCATCCTCAAAAACTCTCATAAGGGCAGTAATGGGAGTCATTGACCTCGAGCGGCAGCATCCCCTCTCAAATCATTCTCTTTCTTACACCATTTAAACTCTCTCTTTGTGTAGGAAAATCATTCTCTTTCCTCTCAACCCTCTACAGCTTCTGTATTACTCCTAACCCTGAGTACAGAGGCCGAGTACTCTTTGGGATGCGCCTTCAGTACCCCTTTTCACCACAACTCTAAACATGCGCTGCACAGTAGTACTGTAAACCTCCACACTTCTCAAGGTTTGAGGAACCCAAAGGTGCAGTTATTAGGATCCCTCGGGAATGGAGTGGATGTTCACTAGTTCTAGGGCCCGCTTTGACGAATGCACACCCTATCTCAAGACGTGGTTGTCAGTTTCCCTCGTCTCACATCTTACTGAAAACTCAAAAACTACATATACATGGGCCTAGGTAGGGATTTCAATAAAATAGACCCAAAGGCATCATGAGGTGGATCTGAGTTTTGAAAACAATCTCGAGGGATCTCATCCTCGAGGGTTATTAATCCAAAAAATACAATCGGTTAAAAGGCCCTTGTGGAGTGGGATCCAATAAATCCACCACTCGACACTTCCTCTTTCCTATTCTAGACAAAACACGATAGAATGAGATAATAAATAGAAAGCGCTTGGGGCAGCACGACAACGGCATAATGGGGATCGGCGGTGTCGATCGGCGGCATGGTGGAGTCAGTGACAAACAGAGGGGGAAGGTTTGGGGAGGAAAACGTCGGGTAGGAAAGAAATGGTTCACTGGCGATATTGTAAATAAAACTTGGCTCGACTCCGACTTGAGTAAAAAATAATAACTAACTCGTAATAAATCCTAAAAAAACTAGAAAAATAGGGGGAAAATCCTATAAAATATAATACACACCATAGCATCACAATGACATGTTTTATAACTAATAGCATACCCAAACTTCCATATAACACGTCCTAATGCGTTATTTGGCCTAAAAATAATTCTACGACCAAATACATAAAAGAATATACTGCATACTTTCATGTACTTTGATAACTCATTTCTCTCCATCTTTCCGATGTTATCATCATATACTTAGGTACACTTGACCCTCATTGGTCATCACTCATGGATGGTCTCGACTTAGCACACGGTTAATGAAAGTGACTCAACTCTAACTCGAGTCACGGGTTTTACAACCTTCCATTCCTAGAAAAATTTCGTCCTCAAAATTTTAACCAAGGAAGTGTCAAAGTCATCTATAATCTGAAAAAAGTAAGTAATCTCTAGTAAGGTACTTAGTTGTGAAGCTGGTTGCTCGAATATCTCCGAGTATCTTTTCTTCATCTCATCTTCACGCTCCCATGTAGATTCTTTAACTCCTCTTTGAGTCCATTACACTCATACTAGGGAACTTCTTTTCTTCAAAGAATCTTCACTCTGTGACCCACAATCCAAATTGCATCTTTTGGATTTGTCAGGTTTGGTTGTAGTTCTATCTCTTTGAAGCTGACAACACGAGAGTTGTCTGGATGGTATTTCTTCATCATTGACACATGGAAGACATTATGCTCAACTGATAGATGAGGCGGCAATGCTAGCCTGTAAGCCATTGGTCCAATGCGCTTGATCACATCAAACGGTCCAATATATCGTGGACTGAGTTTCCCTCACGTCTCAAATCTCTTGTTTCCCTTAGTCGGAGAGACCCTCAGGAGAACGTGATCTCCAAACATGAAATGAACCTCACTCTCTTCCTGATCCGCATTACCACGTCCTGTGTCTACTGGATCATCTATGGACTAACTACTACTGGCTTGCTGTTCTGAACCCAACACACCAGGGATCGACATGGTTTGCCGTATAGTGCCTCGAATGGTGCCATTCCTATCATGGCCTAATAACTGTTGTTGTAGGAGAAGTCCACTAGAGGTAAGTGCTCTACCCAATTTCCTCCGAAATCTAAAATGCATGCTTGGAGCAAATCTTCTGGGATCTGTATGGTTCTTTCACTTTGCCCATCTGTCTGAGGGTGAAAGGTTGTGCTGAATCTCGACTCACAGCACATAGCTGCCTGAAAAGCTTTCCAAAATCGAGATGTGAACCTTGGGTCCCTGCCTAATATAATCTCCCGTGGCACTCCATGTAGCCTGACTATCTTGTCTCAGTACAGCGTGGCCAAAGTGGTCAGTGGGTAATCCATTCTGATTGGTATGAAGTGTGCGCTCTTTGTGAGTCAATCTACTATGCCCATATTGCATCCTCCTGTAGGCAGGTCCTAGGCAAACTGACTACAAAGTCGTACGCTATGCTCTCCCACTTCCACTCTAGGGTTTCCAATGGTTGTAGCATTTTGGGCGTACATGCCCAACTTTCACTTGCTGGCACACCAAACATCAGGCAACTATGTTGTATACCTCTCTCTTTGTTCCTGGTGACTAATATGTTCCTGGAACATTGTAGTACATCTTCACTCCACTTGGATGCACTGAGCATCTCCACATGTGAGCTTCACGAAGAATCATACTTCAAAGTCTGGGACACTTCAAAACATTTGACACAAAGAGTTGACCTCTCAGTTTGACTAACCATATGCATCTCTAGCCAATTCCTGATGTGTTCCCTATTCCAACCAGTGCTTCAACTGTGGGTCTGCTTCCTGTGCAATCCTAATTTGCTCAAGTACACTCGGTTGAATGGTCAATCTCGCCATCATTCCAACCAACTGCCTCTGGCCCGTAGTATACTAAGTCACTGACACTGCTACCAATGCTGTAGAGTACAAGACTCCTAGCTTTTGGCTCAATGTATTTGCTATCACATTCACTTTGTCCTCATGGTACGCTATATCAATCTCGTAATCTACTAACATCTCCACCCATCTTCTCTGTCTGCTATTCAAATCCTTCGGTCACGAATGTCTTATCCTCGAGTGCCTTTGCCACAGTTGCTGCATACATTCTAACTGGTTGCTATTGTGCTTATTGTCTATTCCTTTGCTATCTAGCTAGCCCTGTAGCCATGTACCCCCTCTAGTTCTATGAGATCCCTCAACTTAGTCCCACATTTAATACCTACTGGGAGAAGATCATGTTTATAAGTGAGAATGGACTATGGATCTTTAACTTGGGTTAACCATTTTAAAGAAATGCCTTAGGCCCATTAGGTTGCACTTTGGGCCGGGTTGTTATAGGTGGTATCAAAGCAACCTGGTTTCATGTTAGATGGTGGGCTGGACTAGGGATGTTGGCTAGGCTGCCGGTCACGGGCCAGAAAGGTTGTGGGCTAGGGCTAGCAACGGGCCAAGTATAGGCATTTAGGGGACGAAATTTCCTAAGGTGGGTGGATTGGGAGATCCCTCAACTTAGTCCCACATCTAATACCTACTGGGAGAAGATCCTGTTTATAAGTGAGAATGGACTATAGATCTTTAACTTGGGTTAACCATTTTAAAGAAATGACTTAGGCCCATTACGTTACACTTTGGACCGGGTCGTTACAAGTTCTGTCTCCACTATTGTTGTCTCGTTGGTTCTTGATCTCCACTTCTCTGGCCCTGACCTTGGTTCTGGTGGCCTCCCTGTTGTGATTGCTGCTGGGGAGCTGGAGTGCAAGTCTTTATGGAGGAGCTGGGCTCGTCAACTACTGGTTCTAGCCAGTTGGACAAGTGCAGCTTTATGCCCTGGTTGACTGTAACTATAACAATCATTCATGCCTGCTCTGTATTCACCTCCATGATGACGTTGCTAATTCTAACAGAAGGGTGCTTTGTAGCCCTAAACTTGGTCATCCATATCCCTCATGGAAACTAGTGCATTTGTTCAATGTCTATGTTGTGCTCCGAGCTCTGGCTGATATGTCCTTAGATGCTGCTTCTTATGGTAAAAATCCTAGCGAGGTCAGGTAGCTATAACTCGCTTTCCTCGCCTGCAACTCTCACAACGTCACCGAAGGTAGCAAACTTCCTATCTGAATAGGCCATCCTGATCTCATGATAGAGGCCTTTATAAAAATGCTCCATCCTTCTTCTTTCAATGGGAACCAAATTTAGTGTGAATCTCTCCAAAGCTCTAAACTTAGTTTCGTATTGCACCACTGTCATGGGTCCCTTCTTCAATGTCTAGAATTCCTGATCCTTCCTCTTCTTGACATCTGGCGGAAAGCATTCTCCATCGAATTCCACTTTGAATTCCTCCCAAGTGATGTCCTGAGGTTGATGGTGGTCAAATGTGGAGTTCTACACTGAATCCCACCATACTCTAGCTTCATCTTGGAATGCCCTTGTAATGATGCGTACTTTGTGCTCCATCAGGAATCCCATGCTACCAAATACTCCTATGGCCAATGATATCCATAGGAATGCCTCTTCTGCATCCAACTTCCCAAAGAAAGGTTATCCACCACTCTTCACATACCTGTCATACTGCCATAGTTCCTGATTCCTTGCATCTACTAATTTATTTGATCCTTCTCTTAGCTCATACGGTAGAATCTGTAGTCCTGTACTTGTTGGTACACTTTCACATTTTGTAGCTCGACTTCGACCCGAAGTATGCTTACTACTTGCTACAGTGGGTCCACTGACATCTGGTCCCATTCTCACTTGAAATGGGACAAATAGAGGAGCCGTTGTTATAGTGGCCTTTATTGTAACGGTTGAGAAGGAGGCGGCGATAGAGGGCTCATGGAAACTGCTGGCTCTCCTCATGTCTCTTCATACACTGCTGGTCTTTTCTCAGCTCTGGCTACTGAAAGAGCTATCTGCCTAAGCTCCCTCTTGAATTCATCTTGGTTTTGCTGCATCTGTATTTAAACTTCAGCTTATCTGGCAATCGCTGCATCCCTCTCTTGTCGACTGTTTCTTCTATGCTGACTGTCACAGTGATTGTCTCAATGACGTCTCTCACTGAGTCGACTAACTAAAACTTGCACACCAGCCTCTTCCAGTGGCACTATGGTCCTCAGTCGACTAGAGGTTGTGTCACTGTGACCATGGTCAGGACTCTCCTGTCTGGCCAATGGAGGGGATGGGGCCCTGATCTACGTCCTACAAATCTGGTTCACCATCCTGCTGGTACTCACTACTCTGAAAATCTATAAACCAAAAACATTAATGTAGAAAACTACCTGTTGGTACAGCTCGGAGCAGCTTTCGCACACATGTAACCTGTAATGCATCTAACATCTTAATCAACCAAGAGTTAGCTCTGATACCACGTCTGTAACACCTCATTTCGGTTCACCCGTGAACTAACCCAAAAATGTTACCAGCAACCAAACCGTTCGCTAATCTACTTGATTTGGTTAAGCTAACCCGGATCTACCCTCGGTGTCTCAAGATGGTGATGTAGCATGTAAGGTATGGATGGTCTAACATTGTCCTACATGCATGCTATGATATGCAAACAAGTAAACAAATAAACCAAACAAACTAAAAGTCCGAAAGAAATATCTATTTTGAAAATAAATCGGACAATGTCTCCACTAAAAGTGTAATAGAGGCCACCCTATCAACAATAAATGATATATATTTATAGCAATAAAAGTTGAAAACACCGTCTAAACACAACATGATTTTCACATTCTAGTTATCTTTGCTCTGTAGCTCACCCTGTTCATTTTCTACTTTCCATTTCCATCCACATACAAAATATCTTTAGCAATTTACTAAATATTATTTAAATTCATTATCCACACAATTCAATACATCACCAATTACAATCGGCTGGTACATGTGTGTGCGATTTCATTGCTGCTCCTCTGCAGCCCCACAATGCTCATTCCTCGAGATTCTCACCTACATATATAATAAAAAGATGTCAATTATGAGTGTTACCTGTCCATAAATAACTAATAACAAACTGACACAGGAGAGCTGACCATGCTGTTGAATAAAAGCTTCATTATTCTTCCCAAAGAACTCTCATAAGGGTAGTAATGGGAGCCGTCGACCTCAGACGGCAGCGTCCCCTTTCAATATCATTCTCTTTCCTTGGCCATTTAAACTATCCCTTTGCGTGGGAAAATCATTCTCTTTCCTCTCAGCCCTCTACATCCTTCGTATTACTCTTGGCCCTGAGTACGGAGGCCGAATACACTCAGGTATGCCCTTTTTTGCCACAAGTCTAGACAAGCGCTGCACAACAGTACCCTTAAACCTCCACACTTCTCCGGGTTTGAGGAACTCAAAAGTGGAATTATCAGGATCCCTCGAGAATGAAGTGGACACTCATCAGTTCCAGAGCCCACTTTGACGAATGCACAACATATCTCAAGACATCGCCATCGGTTTCCCTCGTCTCACATCTCACTGAAAACTTGAAAATTACATATACATAGGCCTGGGTAGGGATTTCAATATAATAGGCTCGAAAGCATCATGAGATGGATCTGAGTTTCGAAAACAATCTTGAGGGATCTCATCCTTGAGGGCTATTAATCAGGAAATATGATTAGCTAAATGGCCCGTGTGGAGTGGGATACAATAAATCCTCCACTCGACACATCCGCTTATGTGTTAAAACAAATCACGATAGAATGAGACAATAAATTGGGATCAAAACATAAACATACCTGGTAGAAGCTCCAATCGTATCTAGGCGCCTAGGCGGTGAGCCTCTACTCAATACCTACACATCAAACTAAAAACTAACGTCCGCTAACTTAATGATGCATCAAACATCCTATAGCATATACACATCACATCATACATTAATCACATATAAAGTTTCCTAAGCTATGTTGCATTAGATTACGATAATTGCTTAGTTTACCTAATTAGTTCCTTAGCATCTATTTTAATACACTTCAACCAGGCAATTCATATTTTATTTTTATTTACAATAAAAATATCTAGCATGTCAACTCATCAATCCTAGCATGTTGTGCTAACAATAATCAATTTTAAATAATTAAATTGGAGGAATTATACCTCGCGTCATCGGCGACGATGATCGACAGCTAGGGTTTTGTCATGTGTCTTAGAACTCGAATTCGGCGCTCGGCAGTGTTCGAAGTTCAATCGAGTTCACCTGGATGAGTTCGGTGGACGATCTAATGAATTCTAGCAAATCCGATTTTCTAGCAATTTCAAGTGCTTTTCCGGTGGTTTTCAGTAACTTTTCGAAGGTTTTCTAGCAACTATTACCAATAGCATCTACCTGCCGGATGGTGGTGGAGTGAAGTACCGTTGGCACCAGCTCGGCAAGCCCAACGCATCTACGATGTCGATGTGGTTGGTGGAGGTGGTGGCTTGCAGAAAAAGGACTAAACAAAGCTGTTGGCAGTGATGTGTGGAGATCCGGCTGATGTGGGTGGCGCTGGGCTCCACTCTAGCCGAGGAAGGTCATGGGAGGGTCGGCGATGTCCAGGCAGTGACAGTGATAGTCACCGGTAGTGGGATCGGTGACTAGAGTGCAGTTGTAAAAAATGTGAAAAAATAATAATAAAATGAAATAAATATATATATATTCGACTCGGTCGGGGAAGGACTGAAAGTTGGAGAATTATTATTATTATTTATATTATATTCTCTACCTTGTTAGTCCTACCCAGTTAATTAATATATTTTATTATTTACCCGGTTACCCAGTTAAAGGAAATACAGTATTGGGGTGTTTTCACATACCCTAGCAGTCATTTTCATTTCATTTTTTATAAGGGACGTCCTCCTGACCCTAGCAGCCTTCATTCTCGTTTTCTTCTCCTCCTCCTTACCGGTGTCAGATTCTTCCTTGCTTGGGTGTTCTTCTTATCCCTATTCTTAATTTTCATGCATGCATATTTTACTTTGATAATAAGCATGATAATCATGAGGATTAAAGTTTAAAATCAACAAGAAAGAAACTAAACTAAATTGAAATGACCGACAACTTCTCAAGGTTGGCAAGATAGGAAATCATGAGCAAGCTTCGTTGGGAATCAGTGGCAACAGTCATTCCGACATCGGAAGATGATCCTACTCTCTTCGTCAATCAGTGTATGGCCAATCTCACATATGTGGATCTCGGCTTGGGGTAGTAAATGGCAAAAACAGAGGCGACAACGGCAAAAACAGAGGTGACGGTGATGGGTGAAGAAATCTGGCCGTCCTCGGCGGCGATGGGTTCCAATCTAGCCAGGGAAGGTCGATAGAGGGTCGAGGGTGTCGAGGCGACCACCCAATTGGGGCGGCAACACTTGCCAGCCATGGAATCGGCGACACAAACGCGTCGCTATGCGTGGCGATGCCACCATCGCGACGGCTTGAAAGCGGCCGGGGTCGACCGGGGTGACACTGTGACAGCACGGCAGGACTAGACGGCAACGATTGACGATGGCCGGAGGCAATTGGCCGCGGCAGCAACAACGGGCGGGTGGAGTTGGGAGCAGAGGAGTGCATCGGGAGAGAAGAAGAAGAAGAAGATGGCAAACTTGTAAATATGGGTCGACTCGACACCGACTCGAGTAAAAAAAATACTAACTCCTAATAAATCTTTAAAAATAATTATTCTAATGGGTTATGAGTAAAGTTACTAAACTAATTAATTATTGTACGAAAATGCCACGAGTAATAAAAAATACGGTAATGATAAACGGTCGATAATTAATCGGCGTACTACAAGTGATTAAATTAAATCGGAGGATTATAAGTAATTAAAAAAATAAAAATTTTACCTTTATCATATTAAATTTAATAATAGGTAAATAAAGTGATTATTTTAATAATGAGTCAGTAAGGTAGAAAATGAGTTATTAAACTATAATTGTGTAAAAATTAGAAGCATCGAACCTAAGTTGTATAATGAAAATAAATAAAGGAAAAATTTAGAATAATTGTATAAGTAATATCTTTGAATTATGATAATACAAATTAAATAAGTTAATTTAATCGAACTACTTAATTGATTAAATTACTATTAATAATGATAGCGACTAAAAATTATAACCATAAATTAAATCGTCAAGATCGTGGTTAAGTAATTATCATCGCAAAGGAAAATTAAATACTTGTTTATAATTTAATAATTTTTTAATCATTTGTTAAGTGTTAATTATGATTAGATAATTAGTTTAAAAGGTAAAGTAGGACTTAAATGATTATGCCACATGAATAATTGATTATCTCACTAGATTGTTGAGAAATTAATATTTAATATTGTTGATAGTTGCATGCATTTCTACTCGAATAAAATTATACTTATGTATAATTTTATGTTCTCCTCCAGATTAGGATCGTTGGTCGCGATTGCGAGTTCACTCATGAACTATCTAGGTCCGTATAACTATTTGAAATGCAGTATTTTCCCTTGTTGGCAACCCTGGTCGGCCTGAGCCGAGATTTAACCACCATGCGCTGGAACGCAATCGGGTCAAGGAATTGACTCAGTCTGACACGGGGCCACACCTTTAAATTGACTATGTGGGACTCTTGGTCGACTTGAGTTCATATCCGACTACCATGCACCGAGCACAACCGGCATCGACTCAATTCGACGCAAGACAGCACCCCCACCCCCTGAAAGATTGAATACAACCCCCCATGCCAAAAGGGGTGACAGGGCGCAGTGGCGCAAGATGGCTCATTATGCACTTGTGATACCGAGAGGGTGAGTCAATGGCAAATATTAGTAACTACAGGCCGCGGTCCACGTAGTGTGTGTGCGCATACATGGGATGGTAGCTAGATGGGGTGGCCACCCCTCCCAGCATATATCGAGGTCGGCATAGGCGGCTAAGGTGTGGAAGACACCCCCTTAAACCAAAAATTTGTCCTCTACCAAAATTTGTAAAAATGAAAATGACGGCTAGGGTATGGAAAAACATCCTAACCCTTGTATTTCATTTAACCGGGTAACAGGGTAAATAATAAAATATAATAATTAACTAGGTAGAATTAACTAGGTAGCGAATATAACATGTTTGGTCCTTCCCGGACCGCGTTTGAATATATATATATATATATATATATTATTTTTCTTCACAGTCTTTACATGATCCAATGAAGATGGAGAGCTGGATAGACATTACCGAAAAAGCTTTTAGGGCTCTATCGGTGCCCCACAGTCATCAAGTGAGGTTGGCAACATGCATGCTTCAGGAGGAAGCATCTTACTAGTGGAAATCCACGAAAAAAACCACATTCCATCGACATCGAGTTGTTTGGCAAGGATTGTAAAGCCTTTTTGGCTAACTTAGTTGAGTCTGAGTCAAAACCCAAAGAGTTGTCCATGATTCCTATGGTAGCGGAGTTTCCCGATGTATTCCCAGACAAACTTCGAGGATTACCTCCTAAGTGGGCCGTGGAGTTTGCCATTGACCTAGCACCTAGAATAACACGAATTTCTAAAGCACCATCCTGCATGGCTCCAGCAGAATTCAAGGAGTTACAGAGTAAACTAGAAGAGTTATTGCAGGTAGGTTTAATCCGACTAAGTACTTCACCATGGGGAGCCCTTGTTCTTTTTGTGAAGAAGAAAGATGGATCACATCGGTTGTGTATTGACTATCGCAAACTCAATCAAGTGACAATCAAGAATCGGTACCCCTTACCGAGGATTGATGACTTGTTTGATTAGCTAAAAACAACCAGAGTATTCTCTAAGATAGACTTGCGGTCTAGTTATCACCAGTTGTGAGTAAAGGAGTCGGCATACAGAAAATAGCTTTCCGAACTCGGTATAGACATTATGAGTTTCTGGTCATGCCTTTTGGTCTAACAAATCCACCAGCGGCCTTTATGTCACTTATGAACACAGTATTTCACGCATACATGGACAAGTTTATTATCGTGTTTGTGGACAACATTATGGTCTATTCAAACAGTGAAGAATACCATCTGAAGCACCTGTCCATTACTCTTCAAGTTCTGAGAGAAAATCAACTATTCTCCATGTTCTCAAAATGTGACTTCTGGTTGAAGGAGGTAAACTTCCTTGGTCATATTATCTCAAAGGCCGGAGTTGCAGTGGATCCATCGAAAGTGAAAGTAATCACTGATTGGCAACAACCCAAGTCAGTCAGTGACATCAGAAGCTTCATTGGCTTACCAGGTTACTACAGGAAATTCATTAAAGACTTCTCCTTAGTAGCATCGCCGATGACCAAACTCACAAGGAAGGGAGTCAAGTTCGAATGGAGTAGTAAGTGTGAAGAGAGTTTCAAGTCTCTAAAGATGAGTCTAACAACTGCTCCACTCTTGACACTGCCAAATGGTAATGAAGGATTCGTAGTCTTCAGTGATGTGTTCCTGTTGGGTTTAGGATCAAATAAAGTGGCGGCTAGTTTGAAGTCGGAAGGGGATGAGCAAAATTATGCAACCCATGACTTGGAACTGGCAACAGTGGTTTTTGCCCTAAAATTTGAAGACACTACTTGTATGGAGCCCAGTTCGAAGTCGTCACTGACCACCAGAGTTTGAAGTATATCTTCACCCAAAATGACCTTAACCTTCGACAGAGGCGGTCGATAGAATGTCTGAAGGATTACAACTTCTAAATCTTATACCACCCAGGGAAAGCTAATGTGGTAGCAGACACGTTGAGTCGGAAGGGAAAAGTGGACAAAAGTCAGTAGCTAGCTAGACTTTGGGCCATGTCAGCAGAAGTGGTGGCTATTAACCCTGTGGAGCAACTAACAGGATTATTCACAAATTTGGTTATTTCCAATTATTTAGTTGATCGTGTTAAGCTAGCACAAATGGGTGATGAGGAGTTGAATGAAATGTTGGACAAGATTCCTGACATTGTAGCTACTTCCAATAGTGTGATTAGATTTAGAGGAAGGTTGTGTGTACCTAAGGATGATGCATTGAGGTGGAATATCTTCGAGGAGGCTCATCACTCAAAGTTCTTGATACACCCTAGAGTTACTAAAATGTATCAGGATTTAAAGCAAACTTACTGGTGGATTGGGATGAAGAGGGATGTTGTGGATTTTGTCTCCAAGTGTCATACTTGCCACTAGATCAAAGCCCAACATCAACTACCTGGAGGACTATTGCAACCTTTAGAAATACCAACTTGGAAATGGGAGTGTGTCACTTGCGATTTTATTGCAAAACTCCCAAGGACTTAGAAGAAGCATGACTCCATATGGGTGGTTGTGGACCGACTAACTAAGGTAGCTCACTTCAGTCCCACAAAATCAATGAGAACTACGGAATACCTGGTAGGATTATATGTTGACAATATTGTCAAATTGCATGGGATTCCAAAGGAGATAGTCTTCGACCGTGATCCCCTATTCACCTCACATTTTTGGGAGGCTTTCCAAAAAGCTATGGGGACCCAAATCAAGCTGAGTACAACATATCATCCCCAAACTGATGGTCAGAGTGAGAGGACTATTCAAACTTTAGAAGATTTGCTGCGAGCTTGCATTCTTGACTGGGGAGGTGATTGGGAGAAACACTTATCCTTGGCTGAATTTACCTACAATAACTCTTACCAAGCCAGTATAGGGATGGCACCATTTAAAGCCTTATATGGTAGGCCCTACAGATCTCCATGGTGCTGGCTGGAGTCTACCGAAGCAGTCATAGTCGGGCCAGAGATGGTGAGAGAAGCAACTGAAAAGGTGAAACTCATTCAGCAAAGGATTAAGACAACTCAGGATCGACAGAAGAGTTATGATGATACTCGAAGGAAAGACCTAGAGTTCCAACTTGGGTGTACCTAAAGACATCTACTACGAAGGGGTTGATCAGATTTAAAACATCAGGGAAGTTGAAGCCAAGATTCATAGGACTGTTCCCAATGCGGGATCGAGTTGGAAATTGTGCATATAGACTAGCATTACCACGAAGCCTACCTGGAGTACACAATGTTTTCCATGTGTCCATGCTAAAGAAATATGTACGAAATGAAGATTATATAATCACAAATTTTGAAGATTTAGAGCTACAATCAAATTTAACCTACGAGGAAAAACCGATTCACATCCTAGCAAGGGAAATAAAGGCACTCGGGAACTAGGAAAATACATTTGGTAAAAGTATTGTTGAAAAATTAGGGGTCAGAGGAAGCCACATGGGAGGCTGAACAAGAAATGGCAAGGAAATACCCTAGCCTATTCGCAACATAAGATTTTTATCATTGTAGCATGAACGGATCCCAAAGATAAAATTAGTCATGATTGTTTTGCTGCCCGTTATGATATTTCGGGGGCAAAATATTTCCAAGTTGGGGAGATTATAAAGACTGTGAGAAAAAAATAATATTATATATATATATATATATATATATATATATATATATATATTCTACTCGATCGGGGAAGGAGCGAATGTTGGAGACATATTATTAATATTTATATTATATTCTCTACCCAGTTAATCCTACCGAGTTAATTAATATATTTTATTATTTACCTGGTTACCCAGTTAAAGGAAATATGGTATTGGGGAGTTTTCACATACCCTAGCCATCATTTTCATTTCATTTTTTATAAGGGACATCCTCCTCACCTTAGCCGCCTTCATTCTCGTTTTCTTCTCCTCTTCCTTACCGATGCCCGATTCTTCCTTGCTTGCGTATTCTTCCTATCTCCCTATTCTTAATTTTCATGCATGCATATTTTAATTTGATAATAAGCTTGATAATCGTGAGGATTAAAGTTTAAAATTAAAAAGAAAGAAACTAAACTAAACTGAAATGACTGACGAGTTCTCAAGGTTGGCAAGATAGGAAATCATAGGCAAGCTTCGCCGGGAATCAGTGGCGACAGTCATTCCGACGTCGGAAGATGATCCTAGTCTCTTCGTCTATCAGTGTATGGCTGATCTCACATGTGCGGATGCCGGCCAGGGGTAGTAAATGGCAAAATCAAAGTCGACGGCGGCAAAAATAGAGGCGATGGCGATGGGTGAAGAAATCTGGCCATCCTGGCTGGCGATGGGTTCCAATCTAGCCGGGGAAGGTTGATAGAGGGTCAAGGCGACTACCCAATTGGGGCAGCAATGCTCGCCAGCAGTGGAATCAGTGACGTGAATGCGTCACTCTGCGTGGTGATGCCAGCATCGCGGCGGCTGGAAAGTGGCCGGGGTGTCACTGTGACGGCACGGCAGGGCTGGACAGCGACGATTAACGGCAGCAGGAGGCAATCAGCAGCAGTGGTGACAATAGGCGGCTGGAGTCAGGAGCAGAGGAGTGCGTCAGGGAAGGAAGAAGAAGAAGAAGGCAAACTTGTAAATATGGGTCGACTCGACACCGACTCGAGTAAACAAAAAAACTAACTCATAATAAATATTTAAAAATAATTATTTTAATTGGTTATGGGTAAAGTTACTAAACCAATTAATTATTGTACAAAAATGCTATGAGTAATAAAAAATACGGTAATGATAAATGGTCGATAACTAATCGGCATACTACAAGGGATTAAATTAAATCGGAGGATTATAAGTAATTAATAAAATAAAGATTTTACCTTTACCATATTAAATTTAATATTAGGTAAATAAGGTAATTATTTTAATAACAAGTCAGTACGGTAGAAAATGCGTTATTAAACTATAATCGTGTAAAAATCACAAGCGTCGAACCTAAGTAGCATAATGAGAATAAATAAAGTTCAAAATTTTATTGAGTGGAATAATTTAAAATAATTATATTAGTAATATCATTAAATTAGGATAATACAAATTAATTTAATCAAATGATTTAATTAATTAAATAACTATTAATAATGATAGCGACTAAAAATTATAACCGTAAACTAAATCATGAAGATCGAGGTTAAGTATCATCGCAAAGGAAAATTGAATACTTGTTTATAATTTAATAATTTTTTTATCATTTGTTATATTTTAATTATGATTAGATAATTAATTTAAAAGGTAAAGTAGGACTTAAATGATTATGCCACATGAATAATTAATTATCTGACTAAATTGTTGAGAATTTAATATTTAATATTAAATATAGTTGCATGCATTTCTACTTGAATAAAATTATACTTATGTATAATTTTATGTTCTCGTCTAGATTAGGATCGTTGGTCGCGGTCGCGAGTTACCTTACAAACCATCCAGGTCTGTATAATTATTTAAAATGTGTTATTTTCCCTTGTTGGCAGCCTTGGTCAGTCTGAACTCAGATTCGACCACCATGCGCTGGAACGCAATCGGGTCAAGGAATTGACTCGGGCCAACACAGGGCCGCACCTTTAAAATTACTATGTGGGAGTCTTGGTTAATTTGAGTATTTGACCTCCATGCGCTGGAATGCAACCGGGGTTGACTCAATTCAGTAGGCCAACACCCCCTGAAAGATTGAATACCTGCCTCCTGGCTGAAAGGGGTGATAGGGCGCATGGCGCAAGTAGGCTCATTGTGCACTTGTAATACCGAGAGGGTGAGTTAATGGCAAATATCGGTAACTACAGGCTGTGGGCCATGTACCGTGTGTCTACATGCATGGGATGGTAGCTGGATGGGGTTGCATAGGGTCATAACAACTAAAAGTCTCCTGAAACGATAATAGGGATTATATTGACTTGTTTCATTTAATTATGCTGCTTAGTGGTTTTATCACTAACGCAGAATTGCCTCCACAGGTGAGCAGCTTTGGACTGAAGAGTAAAAGTGTGGTTGGTGCTTCTTTTACCAACCTAGGTATGGTGAATTGATAATAAATTGGACTTCCTTTTATTTTTCTTGTGTTATAAATGTGGCTATGGGAAACGGTCTAAGATGGTGGGATGGTTATTTTATATATTGTCATATGCTATCAGAACATGATTTCTTTTTATGAGTTATAAACTGCTAGACTTATTTGTTGTATTATGAATCATGTTCTAGAATGTTATTGTTACATCAATTATATTTTAGGTAACACCCACTCCGGTTCGGGCGGGTCATTACAGCATTGCTTGGGCGTGGCTCCTTCACGTCATGGAGGCTGGGCAGCGGCCAGGGGGTCTCGGGGCGGCATGGCAACGACATGATGGGGCTCGGTGGTATTGATTGGCAGCAGGGTGGCATCGGTGACAAGCAAAGGGGGTGGTGTCGGGGAGGAAAGAAATTGCTCGATGGCGATATCGTAAATAAAACTTGACTCGACTCTGCCTCAAGTAAAAAATAATAACTAACTCGTCATAAATCGTAAAAAAGCCCAGAAAATTAGGGGAAAATCCTATAAAATATAATACACACCATAGTATCACAATGACATGTTTTATAACTAATAGCCCACCCAAACTACCCTATAACATGTCCAAATGTGTTACTTGGCCTAAAATAATTCTATGACTAAATATATAAAAAAATATAACTCATTTCTCACTATCTTTCTAACGTTATCATCATATACTTAGGTACACTTGACCCACATCAGTCATAACTCATGGTTGGCCTCGACTCAACACGTGGTTTATAAAACTAACTCAACTCGAATCAAAGGTTGAAGCTTATGGTTCGCTAATGTAAAACTCTAACTTAAGGCACAAGTTTTACACAGGGATTTCATCTCCCCTATCACTTGCATGATACCTTGGCTTTCCTATAGATCAGAGTGACATACCTAGGTAGTAAGTTTTCTTTGTGTAAAACCACGAAAAAAATAATTAGGTTATTTTGTTTCGAGTTTTGTAAATCTTAGAACGAACCATAAATAATATTTAATTAAAATTATTCTTAAATCAATATCATAAATTATCTATAACCATTTGAGTACGTGTCAATGGTCTTAAAGAAGTTTTATTTATTAAATTTTTGTGATTGGGACCCATTTGCATTAATTCAATAGTCAATTATTTTGACTTTTTGTTATCACAAAAATGATATAATTATAAGTAATTACGTCCTTTTTTATAAATTTAATGTAGTTACTTCTTGAATTTCACACATATTCTTCTATATAAATGAGAAATTTGTTGATGGTAAATAAAACATCAACTTGATATTTTGTGAGCACATTTGGCTCACAAAGGGAAGGTTTTTGAAAAGTTTCATTCATGTTAGGATCGTGTGTTGTAGTTGCGGGTGCCTCATCAAAATTTTAGGTTCATATAATTAATCGAAATGTTATATATTCCTATTTGGGAGCCTTGGTCGGCCTGAGCCCACATTCGATCACCGTCAAAGAGTTGACTCAGTTCGAACAAGGGCAGGACCTTTCAAATTCTTGGAAGATTAAATACCTGCCCCTATGTTAAAAGGGGTGATAGGGTGTAGTGGCACAAGACGAATCATTATGCACTTGTGATACCGAGAGGGTGAGTCAATGGCAAATATCGATAACTACAGGCAGTGGGCCATGTAGCATGTGTGCGCATACATGGGATTGTAGCTGGATGGGGTGGCTGCCCCTCCCGACATATAAGAGCTCGGCATAGGCTCATAATCACTAAAAGACTAAAATTCAAATGTTGTGGAATATATTAACTTGTTTATTGTAATTAGATGACTTTGTGTTTTAATCACTAACACGGAATTGCCTCCATAGGTATGAGCATGAAAGGATGGATAGAGTCGGGACAGCTAGAGGACTCTACTATTGGATTATTAATTTTTCTTATTTGTTATTATACTTCTACATTGTTTGCATGATAGTGAGATTTCGAATCGGTTCATGGGGCTTAGATTATTCTGAGAATTTGTTATATTAAATTTTATGTCATGGGTTTACTTAAAATATTGAAAATTAATAAAAAATCTATTTATGAGACATTTAGTTTCATATAGTAACACTTGGCTCATGGCTCGGAATGGGCAGGTCGTTACACTCTACCTAGTGGATTTCCCCAATTTACCTGATGTCAGATCCCACATGTGAGGATGAGATATCACCTATTGAGAGTTCTTGAGAAGTGTGACTAGATTTTCACAAGATTCAGTCTCCTTTCCTATAGCCCAGAGATGTCAGTTAGAGTAGATTACTTTATCTGGTCAGCATGGTTTAAATGACTATTAAGTGGCTCTAGTTCAATGAGGTAACATGAAACACGTGTTTCTCGATACCGCACTAGTCACGCACTTCTAAATGGGCGGGGTTTAAACAACCCAAAGAACCATTGTTTCCCCTCAAGTCTACGGGAACTCATAGTGAGGTTTGACACATGTCTCGTTCACTCTTTAGTGGTGTGTGACATACCGTCCTATACCTATTGTTGCACTAATCTTGACTCACATGACTACTATCGTTGTGGTAGACTCTCAAGAAAGGCTATCAATCAAGATGATCATACACTGAAATCACTCTATTTGGTCAACATGGTTTGTTCTGTTTGAAGTCCCTGTTTGCATCGCTCTCAAGTTGGGGTGAAATCATCAACGTAAGAAAGGTCTGCAAACACCTTCATGCACTGTTAGCCCTAATCAGTACCATGAAAGTACCTCTATACTCAAGGTAAGGCTCAATCACATGGTTCAAGGTAAGAACCTAATCATGCTGGTAAAACACAAGGGAATCTCTATCTCTCTGGAAGACAATTCCTCACTAACCCTCTATCTATGCCCAATACTGTAACGACCCGCCCGAACCGGACCGGGTATTACCTAAAAATATAATTGATGTAACAATAACATTCTAGAACATGGTTCATAATACAACAAATAAGTCTAGAATTTATAAATCATAAAAAAATAAACATGTTCTGATAGCATATGACAATATATAAAATAACTGTCCCAGATTCTTGGACCATTTCCCATAGCCACAATTATAACACAAGAGAATAAAAAGGAAGTCTAATTTATTTTCAATTCACCAAACCTAGGTTGGTAAAAGATTCACCAACACACTTTTAGTCCTGAGACCAAAGCTGCTCACCTACGGAGGTAATTTCGCATTAGTGATAAAACCACTAAGCCGCATAATTAAATGAAACAAGTCAATATAATCCCAATTATCATTTCAATAGAATTTTAGTTGTTATGAGCCTATGTTGAGCTCTTAATATTCTGGGAGGGGTGGCCAACCCATCCAGCTCCAATCCCATGCATGCGCACACATGCTACGTGGCCCACGGCCTGTAGTTACCAATAATTGCCATTGCTCACCCTCTCGGTATCACAAGTGCATATGAGCCTTCTTGCGCTATTGTGCCCTGTCACCCCTTTCGGCATGGGAGCAGGTGTTTAATGTTTCGGAGGGTGTTGCCTTGTGCCGCATTGAGCCGACACCGGTCGTGTTCTAGTGCATGGTGGTCAGATATTCAAGTCGACCAAGACTCCCACATAGTAATTTTAAAGGGTGTGGACCCGTGTCTGATTGAGTCAATTCCTTGGTCCCGTGATCGAATCTGGGCTCAGGCCAACTAGGGCTGCCAACAAGAGAAAATACAACATTTCAAATAATTATACAAACCTGGATAGTTCGTAAGTGAACCTGCAACTGTGACCAACGATCCTAATCTGAATGAGAAAATAAAATTATACATCAGTATAATTTTATTCGAGTAGAAATGCATGCAACTAAATGACTAATAGATATCATGATTAAAATTCAACAATATTAAATATTAAATTATTCATGTGACCACACGTCTGGGGTACCAGTAGTCCGACAAGTGTTGCCGCCAGCTGTTGATGATAGTGGCCGTTACATTGTGGAAAAGTTCAAGAGGAATGGAGCTGAAGTATTTATTGGAGGGATAGATCCAATAAAGGCGGAGAGCTGGATAGACATTACTGAAAAAGTGTTTAGGGCTTTGTCTATGCCCCACCACCATCAAGTGAGGTTGGCAACATGCATGCTTCAGGAGGAAGCATCATACTAGTGGAGATCCATGGGAAAAACCACATTCCATCGATGTGAGATTTCTTCCATCACATGGGCGGAATTTGTGGCAGCTATCCTAACCAAACAACTTGACTGCCAATTGTTTGGTGAGGGTTGTAAAGCCTTTTTGGCTAACTTACTTGAGTCTGAGTCAAAACCCAAAGAGTTGTCAATGATTCCTGTGGTAGCAGAGTTCGCCATTGACCTAGCACCTGAAATAACACCAATTTCTAAAGCACCATACCACATGGCTCCAACAGAACTCAAGGAGTAAAAGAGTCAAGTAGAAGAGTTGTTGCAGGTAGGTTTCATCCGACCAAGTACTTCACCCTGGGGAGACCCTATTCTTTTTGTGAAGAAGAAAGATGGATCACTTTGGCTTTGTATTGACTATCATCAACTCAATCAAGTGACAGTCAAGAATTGGTACCCCTTACCGAGGATTGATGACTTATTTGATCAGCTAAAAATAGCCAAAGTATTTTCTAAGATAGACTTGTGGTCTGGTTATCACCAGTTGTGAGTAAAGGAGTCAGACATATAGAAAATGGCTTTCCAAACTCGATATGGACATTATGAGTTTCTGGTCATGCCTTCTGGTCTAACAAATGCACCAGCAGCCTTTATGTTACTCATGAACACAGTATTTCATGCATACATGGACAAGTTTATCATCGTGCTTGTGAACAACATTCTGGTCTATTCAAATAAAGAAGAAGAGCATGTGAAGCACCTATCCATTACTCTTTAATTTCTCAGAGAACATCAACTGTTTGCCAAATTCTCAAAGTGTGATTTCTAGTTGAAGGAGGTAAACTTCCTTGGAAATATTATCTCAAAGGCCAGAGTTGCAGTGGATCCATTAAAAGTGGAAGCAGTCACTAATTTGCCACAACCCAAGTTAGTCACTGACATCAGAAGCTTTCTTGGCTTAGCGGGTTACTACAATAAATTCATTAAATACTTCTCCTTAGTAGCATCGCCGATGACCAAACTCACAAGGAAGGGAGTCAAGTTCGAATGGAGTAGTAAGTGTGAGGAGAGTTTCCAATCTCTGAAGAAGAGTCTAAAGTGGTAAAGTGGTGGCCTATGCCTCTTGTCAATTGAAGATTCATGAGCAAAATTATGCAACCCATGACTTGGAACTGAAAGCAGTGTTTTTTGCCGTGACGATTTGGAGACACTACTTGTATGGAGCCTAGTTCGAAGTCTCCATTAGCCTCTCTAACTAAGGAATTCCATTAACCTCTCCACAATAGTTTTCAGACACTAAAATATTATTTGACAACATTATCATCTCTCACATTTGCACAAGGAATAGAAGGCTTTGTTATCTATGCTGACACTTCTAACAGAGAATATGGAGCTGTCTTTATAAAAAATGACAAAGTTGTGGCATATGCTTCTAAACAACTAAAAATACATGAGAAGAATTATCCTTCACATGATCTAGAATTGGGAGCAGTAGTTTTTGCATTAAGGTTTGGATGCATTATTTATATCAAACTAAATTTGAGATATTTACTTATCATAAGAGTCTCAAATATATCTTCACACAAAAACCTAAACCTAAGGCAAAGAAGATGGCTAGAGTTTATCAAGGATTATGATTTTACGATGGTTTATCATCCAAAAAAGATAATGTAGTATCTCATGCTCTCATACAAAATCCATGTTAACGTATCTCCAATATTATGGGAAATCAGTGGAAGATGAAGGAGAATATCAGTGAATCCATAGTATGTAAGTTGAATTCAATCATACCAAAATTAACTATCTCTAATGATTGAGATGACAAAATCAAAGTGGCAAAGGATACAGATGAGGAGTTATTAAGGTTTCTCACTTCTCTAGAACAAGTGAAGAAAGGAGAACATGGAGTCATTAGATATGATGGTCAACTTTGTGTTCCAAACAGTGAGGAATTAAGACAAGTGCTGGAATATGCACATTAGTCTAAATACATCATCTATCTAGGAGTTATCAAGATGTACAAGATATGAAGAAGATGAACTAGTGGCCATGAATGAAGAAGGAAATAGCTACTTTTTTTCAAAGTGTTTAACTTGTCCACAAGTGAAATTTGAACATCAAAGGTCTAGGGGACAACTTCAACCACTAGAAGTACCTATGTGGAAATGTGAAAAATATCATATGTAATTTTATAGTGGACTACCTGAAACCAAGAAGAGTCATAATGCAATTTGAGTAGTGGTGGATCGACTCACAAAATCTACTCACTTTATTCTAGTCCAAATGACTATGAATATGGACCGATTGGTTAAGCTCTACATGGAAAATATAATGAAATTACATAGTACTCCTAGCTCCATAGTATCAGATAGAGATGCAAGGTTTACAGAAAGAGCATGGAAAGAATTCTCAACAGCTATGGGTGGGAACAGAAGTCAGTTTAGTATGCCTTTTCATCCATAAACTGACGGGCAATCAAAAAGAAATATTCATGCCCAAACTATAAATTAATGGGCTTAAGTCATCCCATTAAAAGTGGTTAACCAAAATTGAAAATCTATAGTCTATTCCCACTTATAAACAGGATCTTATCCTACTAGGTATTAATTGTAAGACTAAGTTGAGAAATCTCACAATCTACCCGCCTTAAACACTTTCATCCTCGAAATTCCTACACTTAGCCCATTGCTAGCCCCAGCCCACATGCTTCTTTGGTCCATGACCAACATCCTAACCAACATCCCTAATCTAGCGCACCATTTAACATAAAACCAGGTTGCTCTAATTCCATCTGTAACAACCCTATCCATACTACAAAGTAATTAGCCTAAGTCATCCCTTTAAAAAGTAGTTAAATAAAGTTAAAGATCTATAATCTATTCTCACTTATAATGAGAATCTTATCCGAGTAGGTATTAGATGTGAGACTACGTTGAGGGATCTCACAAGCAAAGGTCTTGTGTTTTTGACTGACAAGGCAACTGGAAAGACAATTTACCTTTAGTGAATTTTTTTACAACAATGATTATCAATCTACTATAGGTATGTCACCATTTGAGTATTGTATAGAAGACCGTGCCGTTCACCATCATGTTGGCTAGACACCAGAGATCTAGTGCTAGTAGGTCTTGAACTAATTGAGGAAACTATCAAGAAATGATGAAATAAGCTCAAGACAAACAACAATCATATGCAGACTTGCACAAAAGAACAATAGAGTTCGAAGTAGGAGAACATGTTTGCTTAAAATTTTACCAAATGATAGGAGTGATGAGATTTGGCAAGTTTGGCATATTAAGTCCAAGATATGTGGGACGTTTTAAGATACTCAAACGTGTGGGGGAAGTGGCTTATTAATTGGCCCTACCAATTACTTTAATTCCAGCTCATGATGTACACCCTTATTTGACCCATGGCCCAACTGAATCATGATGACAGACTTGCTAAACTACTCGTTGGACTAAATAAAATCGAACTAATGTAGCAGAAGAAGATTTTACCCTCTAGGAAGCTTATGACAGAAAAACTTGTATGAAGCAGCTACTACCTACATGCTTACCTCGTACACTATAAGAAAGGCTCTAAACTTAAGATCTGCGATGATATGCTCGTTCTGAGTTGCAAAAGGGGTGCACCCCCACTACAAGTAGGATGCTGACTTTAAAAGATGCAGCGATCACTTCGTATTGTAGAAGAGACTCACCCCGCTACAGTAAAGAGGATGAGCTTGAATCATATGTGTGAGCCAGTTCTTATACTTAGGTTTCATCTTTGAAGTTGCATACCTTATCATCCAATGACATGACATAGAAAGATATACGAGGGTTGTGGCTACCTATTCCATATACCCTTAGCGCAAGCAAAAATTAAATATAATGCATCTTCAAATGCTAGGGTATTATATAAACATCTGGTCTTCATGTTGACTATTCATGGTAAGAACTATTTGCTCCTCTAATCCACGTTTCTTCAACAATGTTAGAGCCATATAAATTCTAGAAATGTGTTATGTTACAGAGTACCCGATATACCATACTATTCTAGGTAGGAGGAGACTAGCATGGTCTTTGTATCCCCTTAACTCTAATAATGTAAAATCAAAGCCCCCACCCCCACATACATACTTATAAGGCTTAGGTAGGGAATCCATAGTATAGTTGACTAGATCTTATAATTTCAAAAACTATCAAAGGATCTCTGTAAAGACTGTGGAAAAAAAAAAGGGGACGCAGACGCGGTCCGGGAAGGACCTAACGTGTTATATTTTTTACCCGGTTAATTCTACTTGGTTAATTATTACCCATTTTATTATTTACCCGGTTACCTGGTTAAGTGAAATACGGTGTTTTTACATACCCTAGCCATCATTTCATTTTATTTTATGAAGGTCATCCTCCACCCTAGCCTTCATTCGCATTTTCTTCTCCTCTTCCTTGTCAAAGCAAGCATCCTCCTTGTTTTGGGTATTTTCCCATCTTCTTTTCTTTTTCTTTCTTCCATTGGCAAGCACGTAGAGTTCATGTTTAGACATCACTATTAATTTATTTGTTGTTGTTGGTGGATATCATGATCTGTTTAATAACAGTTGATTTTAATGTTGTAAATTGTTATAAAAAAATTACATTAATCTTAATTGATAATCGTGAGGATTAAGGTTTTAAATCAATAAGAAAACAAATTAATTTTTACACGACTGAGATCCATGGCTGACGAGTTCCCCTGTTCAGCGAGATGGGCAAGCACAGGCAAAGCTTTGCCGGAAATTGGTGGTGACAGTAGTTCCGACGTCGGAAGATGATCCTACTCTCTTTGTCGATCAGTGTATGGTTGATCTCATGTGTGTGGATGCCGGCCTGGGGTGGTAAATGGCCAAAAATAGAGGACGGTGGCAAAAACAAAGGCAACGGCAGTGGGTAAAGAAATCTGGCCGTCCTGGGTGGCGATGGGTTCCAATCTGGCCGGGAAAGACCAATAGGGGGTAGAGGGTGTCGAGGCAACCACCCAATTGAGGCGGCAATGCTCACCGGCGGTGGAAAAGGCGACGCGAATGCGTCGCTGGAGTGGCGGTACAGGCATCATGGCGGCTGGAAGGCGGCCGGAGTTGGTTGGGGCGACACCGCAATGGCATGGCAGGGTTGGGCGGCGACAATTGACGGCGGTCGGAGATGATCGCCTATGGCGGTCGGAGACGATCGCCTGTGGCGGCTAGAGGGCGGCTGCAGTCGGGAACAGAGGATGGCGCAGAGGAAGGAAGAAGAAGAAGAAGAAGAAAATTCCCTTGGGTGGCAAACTTGTAAATAATGTTTGGCTCAACACAGCTCGTGTTAAATAAAAATACCAACTCGTAATAAATCTTTAAAAATAATCATTTTAATGGGTTATTAAACTATAGTTAAGTAACAATCACAAACGTCGAACCTAAATAGTATAATGAAAAGAAATAAAGTTCAAAACTTTATTGAGTCGAATAATTTAAAATAATTGTATTAATAATATTATGACTTAAAATAACACAAATTATTATAAATAATTTAATCGAACAACTCTATTAATTAAAATTCTATAAATAATATTAGTGATTAAAAAATTATAACCGTAAATTAAATCATCAAGATCGGGGTTAAGTAATTATCTCCGCAAAGGGAAATTAAATACTTGTTTATCAGTTAATAATTATTTCATCAATTGTTAAGTATTAATTATGATTTAGATAATTAATTTAAAATGTAAAGTGTTAAGTGTTTAAAATATACAATATTTACCCAAGTTTTTTAATATGATTTTGCACTTCTCGGGTATAAACATTATTAATTAAGTAATATTTTACTTTATTATTTTAGTTAATTAATATTTTATTATATATGCTTAACTTTGATGTTTTAATGCAGAAAAAGTTGAATAAATTAAGCTTTGGATTTGATTGGTCATGACACTTGGCGCCACCAATGGCTACAATTCATGGTGTTCAATGGAGTCGAACAGTTGAAAACTTAAAGGGACATTATAATTAATTGGATTACGTCGATTTGTGAACACCCTCTTCGAATTCTTGTATCTCCACTTCTATATAAAGGGGTGGTCATTTGTTGTTGATCATATCTCATCTCTTGGCTTCAGATTGTAGTAGAAGTAGTAGTTTTAGTTTTTGTAATTTCTTTCTCTTTCGTAATAAAAGATACTTTCTTCTTTATATTGTTTTTCTTTATATTGTTTTCTATTTTTATTATGGAGTAGTTTTATATTTCGTTCTAGAGAAGAATGGAACTTAACATGATTTCATTGATTTCATTTCGAGCTCTTACTCTTTTATTCAATCGGATCGTTTGAATTATCATGTTCTAAATGCTAAGAGTAGATTGATCACCTATTTCTTAGATCATGAGGTTTAATTAGATTTCGGGAGAAATTAATTAGATTAGTCATTGATAATTCATCATACGACGAGTCTTTTGACTTGTTTGTCGTTCTGGTCGGGAGATACACAACACCGTATGCGATTGTAAGGCAATTCTTAATGCGTTATTTTGTTGATTAATCAATTATCACCG
The DNA here is from genome assembly GCA_033002965.1 of Piper betle. Classification (NCBI taxonomy): domain Eukaryota; kingdom Viridiplantae; phylum Streptophyta; class Magnoliopsida; order Piperales; family Piperaceae; genus Piper; species Piper betle. The sequence continues at coordinate 38,741 of JAURVB010013442.1, read as the reverse complement.
GGAGGTAGAAATTGAGGCAAAATAATAGAAGCATGAAGGAGCGGGAGCCACCATGTCATATAATTATCCTAGATCGACAATCCGAGTGAATAGAAGATAAGAGTAAGATTTAATGAAGATTAAATTAATGTTGAGGAAAATTCGACTCTAGAACGAGTTTTATAATTTTAACTCTGCTTTTTATTTAAGTTCTTATTTAGATTTCGTTAAGTCGATTATTTCTGTTTTGTTTTTAATTTTTTTTCTTTAATTAATTTAAGGAAATTCATCTCTCTGTGGGAACGATACTCTAATTTATCATCATACTACTTGTTACGACCATGTACACTTGCATGCTATTAAAATTAGTCTAACATAAAGTAGGACTTAAATGATTATATCACATGAATAATTAATTATCTCATTAGATTTGTTAAGAATTTAATATCAAATATTTTTTTGAATTGTTACATGTTATGTTGTCAAAAATTTTAATATATATATATTAGATATTTAGCTGCATGCATACCTACTCGAATAAAATTATACTTATGAATAATTTTATGTTCTCATTCAGATTAGGATTGTTGGTCGCGCGAGTTTGAAATATCCAGGTCCGTATAATTATTTGAAATGTTGTATTTTCCCAAGCTAGTAACCTTTGTCAGTACTAATTTCAGAATGAACTGGGAGATAATAACTAATCTCATAATTACCTGGGAGACCACCTAATCTCAGAATGAACTGGGAGACGATTTCTAATCTCAAAATGAACTGGGAGATAATGACTAATCTCAGAATAACCTGGGAGACCACCTAATCTCAGAATGAACTGGGAGATGATTTCTAATCTCAAAATGAACTGAGAGATAATGACTAATCTGAGAATGACCTGGGAGACCACCTAAAGACTTGTGAAACGATAATAAAGACGAGTGAAATGATAAAAGGGATTTTATTAAACTGTTTCATTTAATTATGCAGCTTAGTGGTTTTAACACTAACACGGAATTACCTCCGCAGGTGAGCAACTTTGGACTGAAGAATAGAAGTGTGGTTGGTGGTTCTTTTACCAACCTAGGTATGGTGAATCGATAATAAAGTTGGACTTCCTTATTATTCTCTTGTGTAATAAATGTGGCTATGGTAAACGGTCCGAGACTGTGGGACGGTTATTTTATATATTGTCATATGCATCAGAACTTATTTTTATGATTTATGAATTTTAGACTTAATTGAAGTATTAAAATTCGTGTTCTGGAATTTTTATGTTCTTGCTTGTTACGTTTACATTATTACATATTTTAGGTAACACCAGGTCCGGTTCGGGCGGGTTGTTACAATCTCAACCTTGAAGTTTTTAAAGTATCGGTAAAGCTTAGCTAGATGGCTAGTCTTAGTACAATCTAATAAAACACTACTAATACTGTCCTAACGAAAAAACTATGGTTAAACCTCGCTCACAAAGTGTTCAAGCAGAGGGAAACCTATAGGCCAGGTGAGTAAAGCTCCTCAACCTAACATGATAAGCTCACTTCATGTGTCCTAGAATGAGATAAACTAATCAAACACAAAACAAGGTATGCAACATGAGGCAAAGCCTCGAACCATGCAACAATAAATAATTAAACTAAAGCACCCTAATGATGCTAATTAGTCACACCTTAATTACTATTAAGTTGATTAATAATCATTAAATAAGCTTCGAAGTTCATTAAGGATTAATCAAACTAAACCATAATTAAGCCCAAATATGGAAGTCTTAAGTCTATCCAACTTGGATGAATTTTCTACTAATATAAATATTGGTCACATGCTACTCAGCTCAATTCACAAATGAACTGTAAAACCCCATTTTCTGAGTTAGGGTTTTACTCAATTTTAGTTTCATCCAGTTCGGGCAGTTTCGAATCGATTCGAGTGAGCTCAAGGTAAAATAATTTTATGAACGTGAGTATGAGGCCCAAATGGCCATATAAGCATGTTGTTGAGGTTGAGTGTACCCGACATACATATGATAGTTTCAGTTATGATATAGTAGAGCATTAGTTATTATGTATATGTGGGGTGTACATATAATTTTTTATGAGTCAGTTAGGATTTTAGGCCTATATCTATGTCGATGCAGCATTTAGTATCCGTTTGGAATTTTTTATGTATTTCATTAGCATGCAGCATAGGAATTTCAGATCATTAGATTGTGCCCCTGTGGGCCCAGCTTGATTTAGTCTAAGGTTCAAGGCCCATTTACCCTTCTTGCCTCGATTCCTACCTATCGAGTCACTTTTCAGACTCTAGTTAGTTTTGACTTTGGACGGTCTCGATTCGAACTTTCCATCCATATGTATATTACGCATACCCATAGGTGGGCCATACTACGCTACAAGTTATCGGATGTCTAGATCGTGCCATGTGGCATGATCGGAGCCATCCACTCAGCGTTAAATTCACGCATGGATTTCCAGCTGTTTTTACTCACATTTTCGGAGTTATCCACTCCTAGCGCCGCCACCACTTTGGCTCGCCACTGGTGACTCTCCGCCTTGCCTCTGGCCACACCATCGGTATGGCCGTGACCATCTCGCAGCCGGCTACCAGTCTATACCCACAATAGCCATTGGAGCCACCCCAGTAGCTACCGATGACGATGTTTTTAGTGTTGTTTTCTACCGCCACCGCCACCCTTTTGGGCCGTTTTCCAGCGCCGCCGAGCCACGACCACCCCCACAACTTCATCTTGCCTAGATCTACATTTTGAGACAACCCACGACCACCACTACGGCCGCAGTCGCCGCCGTCAATGCCGCCACACGCAACGGTGATCTGCCCCTTTCTCTGCCATTTTCTAGCCAGCCGACTGCCGGACTCTGCCAACTGCCACTACCATCCTGATCCCCATCCTCCCCTCTTCGATCGTGACTAACGGCAGCCTCCACCGCTCTGCCGTGGCCGTATTCTGGCGATAGGCACCGCTGCCCCCGGTCAGGCCCATTTACCCGCCACCTGCGTTCGCGTCGCAGCCCATATTCACATCCGCCTGGTCTTGCCCAAGTCCTCCAGTCCATGTCCATCTTCGTGTCCATCAGCCCACCCAACCCAGCCCAACAGTTTATTTAACCCAGACGATGTGGACTCAGCCCAATCCAGTCTGCTTCAGCTTGGTTCGCTCTGGTGTAGCTTGTTTTCAACCATTTTTCGACTGTATTTACATCCGCCTAGTCTTGGCCAAGTCCTCCAGCCCATGTCCATGTTCGTGTCCATCAGCCCACCCAACCCAGCCTAGCAATTTATTTAACTCGGACGATGTGGACTCAGCCCAATCTGGTCTGCTTCAGCTTGGTTCGCTCTAGTGTAGCTTGTTTTCAACCATTTTTCGACCATTTTTTATAATTCAAAAACCCTTACATTAGTTTATATGTATATTCACATTATTTAGCATAATTTGATGTTATATGTGTTTTTATTTATTTATTTATTTATCTATTCTTTATTTATTTATTCATTATTATTTATTTATTTATTTATATGTGTATCATATATGATGAATGTTTACATGATTATTTCTTATTATCAATATTATATCTACTTATTAGTATTATCCCATTATGTTTATTAAATTGTATATTTTTTTATTTATCTATTATTTATTTATTTATTCATTATTAATTATTTATGTTTAGTTATATTTTTATCGTATATGATGTATGTTTACATGATTATTTGTAGGATTAAAATTATATTTACTTATTAATGTTAGTCTTTTTATGTTTACTAAATTTTATATATTTATTTATTTATTTACTTGTTCGTTATGTGTATGTTATTATTTAATTGTATTTAATTACATATTATCTAATGATGACTATGATATTATTATTATTCATGATTAATTAAAATTCAATAATTATTTATTTATTTATTTATGGAATAATTATGTATTTATTTATTTAATTGCTTGTATGATTACTAACACGCATATATATAATATTTACTCGCATTTAGCCATTTACGTATATAGTATATGATATTATTATTTTATGATCAAAGTATTGATTGTTTTTATGTATTTATCATCTATCTATTTATTCATGATTGTATGCATTTATTTATTAATTATTTGTTATTAATTATTTTCTTTATTATATCTCGATTTACGTGTTGTGTGTTTAGCGGTATGTTTATTTAGTGCAGTCTTTTTTATTAGAATGTATTGATGATATGAACACATACCACAAGCATGTATCCTATAGAGACATTAGTATTTTACTTAGCAATGGGTTATGATGTTAGCTTCAGAGTCCGAGCTCGTCGTAGATGTGTAGAAACGTTTGGAGCTTAGACCACAGGTCCGTAAGACTCTCCCTCTCTGCTTGACTCCTTGTGTGTTGAGTTTGATCATGCTTTATACATAGGGCGGCATTGGCGGTGTTTTATTGGATCCCTCCAATGTCATGCTATTTAGCCATGTTTTCTTCGCATGTTTAATAAAACTAGAAGGATGTGATCCCATGTTAGTTTTCGAACTGAAGCTCCAGAAATATATGATACAAGCCTCTTTCCTAAGCCTATTATATGAGTACGCGCATTTTTACAGATTTCACGAATAAGAGAGTGAGGTGTATGGAGATATGTATGAATCGCACCAGTACTCCTTCAAACCATGAGGTAGTGTGGTGTATGATGGTACTGTATAATGCAGCGCATTTCCGGAATATGTGGCACTAACTTACTTGTTCCTTTTGCCACTCGAGTACTGAGGCAGGTGATATGGAAGGTGTGAGGGCATAAGTGTTGTATGTATGTATGAATATGATTATGAGCTGTGTATGCGAGCCGGCAATTGCTTAAATATGTTTGCTTACCGCCTAATGTGAGGCAATCTTGAAGTTTCATAAGTTTTCGTGGGTAATGGAATACATATTTGCCAGCTTGTATTAATTATTTTTTGGACCTGTAACACTCGTTACTGACATTTTTCAAATAATATATGTAGGTCTTGCAAATCCTGAGTCAACTTTGGTGGAAGGACAAATAAACGCTACACACACTTGAGCTCAACGCAGTTATTTACTTTATTGTTTTTATTTATATTTGATGTGTTTGATGCATGTTTAACAATGTCTTCCATTTCCATGACACCAAGAGGGTTGTTTCGATGTATTTCATCGATTGAGTCATACTGATTGAAAACTTTAAGCATGACTCGACTCGATCGTAACATTTTTGATTCGGTTCATAGGTGAACAGAAATCGGGGTGTTACATGAACTAACCCAAAACCAACGGGCAAACAGCATGTTACACATGATGTGTTCCACATATCTATGTTAAAGAAGAATGTTCCAAATGCATCTCACATGATAGACTGCAAGGATCTGGAAATTCAAGGGGCATGTTCTTTGGAGGAATCATGCTCTAAAAGAAGCCACTTCGAAGGTTGAGTTAGAAATGAAGATCAAGTATCTAGAACTCTTTCCTTAGTCAAATTTTGGGACAAAATTTCTTTAAAGGGATAGAATGTAATAATTGGCACTTTCCATTATTACTTACTTTTTAATTTCTTCTCTTGAGGAGTAAATATTGGTAGTATATTCTTTATTTTTAGCTCACAAATTTTTTTCTTTGTATATTTAGTCAAGACTAACATCAAGATACTTAAAATTCTTCAAGTTATATAGTTGATTATATTGGGTTCAGCATGTTGATTATTTCTCTAACATTCTATCACTATTAGGAATAATCGGTCAAGTTAAATTTCATGGAATAAAATGAAAGATCCAGATGGTGGATAGATCTCTAACACCAAAGTACAAGATATACTTCTTCAATGGTTGTCACCTTCGATCTCCACTCAATAGGTAAAGATGCAAGAAACTTTTGGTTGATTACATTTGAACTCAATTCATTCCCAAAAATTTGAAAAGCAACAACAATTTCATTGAATCAGTTGTACATGACATTGATGCTGTCATCTTTTTCCATCTTGAAAGCTCCATACTATGATTTAAGATGACTTATCTTGGAGTCTGACTTGTGGTGTGCCTTCATGTGTCACTTGCCAAAGCTCTCAAATTTCTTGAGCCGTAGTCCACTGTGTTACCCTAGTATAATCGGTCTCACTTGAGAAACAAAATAATGCATTCATAGCTTTGGCATTCAAGGAGTGTGCTTTCTTAGTCTTTTCATCCCATGATCCTCTTTCGATTGTAGGATCCATACGTTCTTCAAGCACAACCTACCATAAATTAAAATCACTTGAAGTTAGGAAACTTTTTGTCCAAGTTTTCTAATAAGTGTAATTAGAAACATTAAAAAAGGTGGTTCTATTGTTGATAATCCTTCTAAAGCCTTTCTCTTTCTCTCCATGGCCATTAGATTGATTATCCTATCTTTAAACCTGCCAAAACTTTGCAACCTTCAACCAAAAGCTCTAGTAGCAAATATTAAATTTCAGTTGGTAGTGGAATGACTAAACAACTTGAACAAACAAGTTAAAACCAAAAGTTAAATTTGAATAGATCTGGACCTATGAAGATGCTAAACAATTATCTACATGTTATTTACAAATAACTGCAAGATGGTTTGAATTAGTCAAACCATATAAGTTATAAAGATTTATAGTTAGCCAAAAGTAATTAAAGAAAATAAATAAAATAAGGGCAAAAACACAAACACAAGATTTTTTCAAGAGGTTCAACCACTTGTCCCTCACCAAGTTCAACTCGAACATGATTTCTCAAGCTAACCGCTTGCCTCCCAAACTCACACCCGAGTCTAAGACCACTAGCACACACTAACTCTCCACAACTGAAGACACTAGCACACAAGGAGCACAAAACCCCCAACACTCACACCCAACCACTTCTGTAAGCACTTACCATAAGATCGCAATAGATCTCATTTACAGCCAATCCTCACAAAATCAATAGGACCATTTACAACAAATCATTCAAGAGAATACAAGAATAACACCAATAAACACCCAATCTCTTAATGTCTAAGGTTGATAGCTGATGAAACTTACCCAAAGCTTTCACACACTATAGCTCACAAGCTCTTCCGAACTCTTTAGTACACAAACACATCAATCACTTTTGAATGTTCGGATTTGCAATATGAGCACCAACCTTGCAATCACCAAGCTTCTTCCTTTTATAAGTTTCTTCAAAGTCTAAACTTCCAAGAATTCAAATTCAAACTTAAAAGGCTCCTTCCAATGAATGGCATTCTCCAAACTCCTATGGAGACTTCAATGAAGTGGATGAGCACCTTGACTAACTAGAAGCTCCTTGGTGAAGTCCGAAGGCTCCTTCCAATGATGACATTCTCCAAACTCCTATGGAGACTTCAATGAAGTGACTAAGCACCTTGACTAACTGGAAGCTCCTTTGGTGAAGTCCCATGGCTTTGCACAGATCTTCACAAACGGTTGAAAATGATCAAGACCAAGTCCAAGACTAAGTCCGAGATCAAATAAACACTTCAAATCTCTAATTTTCAATCCAAATTCAAATTGGCAAATTATCTTGATGTAAATTCATTTGTTCTAATTCGTCTGAAATTTATCATTGAGCAATCTTCATGATTCAACTCATGATCCATCCGTCATCAAAATTCAAGCCAATGAGTCCAAGACTTAACATGACTCACTACAACTCTCTTAGGTATTACAACTATGAAAGCAATGGGATGACAAGCAAAATTAATGGCCCACAATAATTGCAAGGCTTGACCATTCAAGAGGTTCAAGAGGGTCTTCAAGTTCTTCAAAAACACTTCCTAAGGCGTTAGTTATAAACTAGGGAGTCCCTTCCCAAAAATAGTTGTTGTTAAGATTTGAATCCTCCAAGCTTTCTTTTTCTAACAGCTAGTTTTGACAACTTTTTAAACGAGCTGAACGACCTGCTGAAATGTTTGCCAATCTCTTCATAACATCATAGTTTTTTTGTCTAGAAGTTGTTGCTCTATCAATGCATCGCGCAAGTGCATGTATTGAACAAGTAATCGAATGATGAGTAAGAGATTGTTCCCATGAGTATTTGATGTTTTGCAATGATAATAATAACTAAATCATAAAATCTATTAAGTTGATAAGTAAGAGATTGTTCCCACAAGGATTTTATGTTTTACAATAATGATGATAACTAAATCATAAAATCTATTAAGCTACTACAAAGAGTGTATGGTATGTTGAATGTCTATCCTAAACTAATAGATTAAGCAAGGGCATGAAATAGGTGTATGTTATACTAAGCAGAAAATGATACCAAGGCACAAAGACAGAAGACGCACCACAAGTTGATTCAAGTTCTCGTAATGTAAATTGTATATGAGGTAGATAACTTCAATAGGTTGATAAATAGCATATTTTATCATGTTAATCGAGCTACACATAATTGCATTTGATATCCAAGGAAACATATTTATTTGTAACAGGCATTCGCATCTTATCACAACCTATCACCCTAGCATCATTTTATATTCTTGTGCAAACAAAGACTAAGTCGGTGCATTAAGATTAATCCCTTATATAGATATTTATGACTCTAATGCATTCCTACTATTAAACTTATAAACTACTTCATACATGGATATCATCGGTCTGCTTATTCCTAGTCTCAATCGAGTCTCTTAATCATCCAAAGTTAGCTACTCTTTTGAAGCATTACATATGAGTATGAAGTAATTAACTAACAAAAATAAGATATATTACATATCACTATGGATCCATTATACACCCTAGATCACTGAGTATTTACCCAATAAGAGAATAAGAATACAACATGAAGTTCATTAAAAAAAATAACATAGTAGAAGAGAAAATAGAGTGTAAGTAAATCTGTTAGAACGAAGTCCTGGTGTGAGCATCTCTTCTTCAGTGCTACTTCTTTACAACTTGGCATCTATAACTTCTTCTCTACAACCTTCAACTTGGGAGTACGAAAAATGAATAATGGGAAGAGTGGGTTTTCTCCAACCTGACTTCCCTTAGTTGATTGTCCCTAAAATAGCATAAAAATTTATGCAGGGGTATGAACATGATGTATAGAAACTATTGAAATGTTATACTAATCTAAGACTTATCAAAAGTTTGGTCATCTTTGGTTGATGATGTCTCTCTGGAATATCCACTAACAAATCTCCTCTAGTTTCTTCTAAACTTTTGTCTCTTGCCGATGTAGATTCTAGTTGTCGATGTCTTGCTGTAATGACCCCCAAAGTGTAAAATAATGGGCTTAAATTATCTCATCAAAAGTAGATAACTGAAGTTAAAGATCTATAGTTCATTCTTACTAATAAACTAAATCTTACCCTAGTAGTAAGTATTAAATGTGGGACTAAGTTAGGTTATCACAATCCAGCTACCTTGGAAATTTTCATTTTCAAAATTCTTACATTTTAGTTAGCCCTAAATCATGTCCTTCTTTAGCCTGTGACCGGCAGCCAAGCCTACACTCCTAGTGCAACCCACTATCCAATATGAAAGTAAGTTACCTTTGATATTAATAAAATATATCTTACCCTAATAGGTATTAGATGTGAAACTACGTTGAGGGTTATCACATTTGCTGAAGTCCACACTTGAACTCTTTTTCCCTTGTAACTATAAGTTTGGCTGGCCGAAGTGGTTGCCAAATTCTTCCCTTAATTTTTTCAACCTTCTAAGTCTTGAATGAATTGATCTCCAAGGATAGTTATGAGTCTTTTATATTTCACTTAGAGAGTCTTAATATTGTCATATTAATATAAGATTCAATATTATTAAATTAATTTTTCAATTATCTCTACCATTTTCTTTTCATCATTTTTTTCCAAACACAATATGTTACCATCTTTGTAATTCATTCCTTCAATAATTTTTTTTAAATCACTTCTTTAACTATTTTTTTTATAATTTCGTTCTTTTAATTTTCTTTTTATATTTATGATATTTTTTTAATTGAAGTTTAAAAAAATGAAAATTTTTGTGTATTTGTGTAATTGAATTAGTTTTATTTAATCATGTCTATAATTTATGATTCTTTTAATATAATTTAAAAAAAACTCAATGGTCATTCATTAGAAAATATTTTTTGATGAATGTAGTTATAAAAAAATATTTTCGTTTCTTGTTTTTATATTGATAGTTATTCCCCCAGCATTGTGGGGGTGTTTTTGCTAGTTAATATATAATAAAACAAGGATGAGAGAAACGAAAATTATAATTTAAAGAAGCCAATATTGTGGAAGGCAAGGGTGCAACTGGCTCGAAAATTACGGGAAGCGTTTTTAAACTTTCATGTTTTATAGAGGAGGGAGAGATAAAATCAAATTAGAAGAAGGCTCGAAAATCACATTTTGAAGTTTAAAACGTTTTTAAACCACGGATTGTAAACTTTCTTGTTTTGAACAAGCCCTTCAGATTCATGCAATAAAATCACCGTTTCGAAGGCACCTGCTTAAGCCAACAACCTTGTTCTTCTTCTCTTCTACCAGCTTACTCGCCATCTCTTCAATTACACCATTGTTATCTATCAACTTCTACTTCTCGTTGCCCTCATGCTTCTTCAACACCACATTTTCCGCTTCCCTTCCACTATCTTCCACAACATCAATATATGTACCTTGCCGAAACTTCAATCTCCTTGCTTTTTCTTCTTCCACAATATTGGCTTCTGATATTTTACTGTACTCATTCCTTGACTTCCAATGTGGTTACTAGCTTCAAAATTTTCGTGGGCATTGATCTTCTGATGATCAACTTCTTTATTGTTGATCATTTTATCAACTGCATCCTCATCGTTCTCTTCAAGTTTTTCTGTTAAACGCGGAGGTTCAAAATTCTCAAGCTTCTCCAATACACAGTGCTTGTCAAATTGAAGCTCCATATCTTTGGTCTCTGTTTGTTCCTGTTCTCTGTTCGCTGTATGAACTGTCTCCTTCACAAGGGAAAGAGCATTACCATTTTCCCCGGCAATTTCTTCATCTTTCCCGATAATGATTGAACCACTGGCGGCTCTTGTCAAAGGGATATGAATTGCAAAGTTGCTTCTCTCTAGGGGGAGTAAATAACTGGCCCTTATGATGTTGAGAAGATTTTGAGGAAGGCTTTTCCAGGGAAAGCCTTCTGACAAGGCTCTTCTTCCCATCTAATAACTCTTCTTTTGAACCATGCGGTAGGATCTGACTCAATTGGATTGAGTATCAGATCCTTACCTTTGCCCTGATGGAGCCATGGATGGATCAAAACAGAGTTAAGCAGAGTAAAACAGAAAATTATGTGCTGGATGAGGGTTTGAGATGGAGAATAGAAGATGAAGAAGAACAACAGTTGCTTCTTCACAAAGAACAGAATCCAATTCAAAGATTGCTCAAAATCATAATCCCCCACGATCTGTCCATCTTCCCCCTTTATACAATTTCAAATCATGCCTATTACTGTTTTACCTTTCATTCACTAACTAAAATAACTACCATTACACAATTTCCATTATACTTACTTTGTACCACCATGTCTTCTGCATTACTTGCAAGCTACTACACCACCGAATGAGCTTAGTGTTGGTTTCAAATATGTAGCAGCTTTTCTCGTTTGATAATGGAGGACCGTCTCATAAGGTTTGGTTCCTTTCTTGGTGGACGTATTTGAGATGAAGATGGTTTCGGCTTTATCTTTTCATGGCAACTGTCATAGTCGCATTCGTAGGACTAAATTTTTCACCCTAGAACACCCCATGTGCAGCATATTCCTCCCAGAAATATCAGCCCTTCAACCTCGTTACGCAATGTAGTCCCACTACCGGAAGCCAATGTCCCAAACACTATCGCTGTGTTCAGTAACTTCAACACACTGAGGTTTACCAGCACACCCTACCAGCAAAACACTTCCTCGATATCGCTCCACTCAGCCTCTCGCTCGATCACCTGTGTTCACCGCAAACACCGATACAGCACTCTTGGTCGCTATTTCGAGAGCCAAACAATTGCTACCGCAGCAACTGCCTGATCCGCAAATACCCTTACCAGTATTCAGGCGTGCCGTCTGCCCCTTGCCCATCTCAGCAACAACGTTACCGCAATGCTGGCCTTGTAAGTTCAGACTTCGGACCTGGTACAAAAACTCCCCGCCTACAAACGACGACCAACAAGCAAGACCACAAATACGGGACAATTCCCAACCTTATATTCTCAAATCAATACAAGGATTACAAGCACTCTACCTAACCTCAAGCACTTGCTCGGCATTGTGGACAGCCCCCACACGCCTCGCCCCAATCCTACCTAACCTCACACGGGACTCAATTATAGGATCACTTGCACTCAGCAACCCTCACCACGATGCCTACCTAGATTCCGGCCGACTTCAGCAATGGAGTTCCAGTCTTCACGCAAAGCACCGGCTACAGCAATGAGATCTCTCTGTGCCAACCCTTCAGCAACCCCTCAATGGCCTCCGCTCAATGAGATCTCTCGCTGCTGATCTCTCTTCTTCCTTCTCCATGTTTCTGGCCGCTCTCCTTATGTAGAACCCACGTGCATATTTTCTCCCACAGAAGATATTCGCTGTAACAGAATGACACGTCCCACACCTTGCATTCTATCCACAATTCAGTTGCAAACCCTAGCTCGACCATGTTGATAAGATATGTAATCTTCCCAAGATACCGTATCTTATCGGCAACAAACTCCTACAAGACTTTTGGCTGCACCACAGGACAATGGCTTGCCCCTGGCTCGACCATGTCCAGTACGAGGCCCCCAAATCAACCTCAACACAAGTACCGCACGCACCACTGCACATGCTGGGAACCGCTACCGCTAGACCCATGCCGCTAGCCACTACCGGTCATGCCGCTATCTGGACAACACCCGCTAGCGCTCATGCTCGTGCATCGCTACCAATCATGCCCACACGCACCAGCACTGGCTACCGATCACACTCACTCCTGCTTGCACCCGCTGCACGCCCCTGCCGACACCAAGTACCGACATCCATGCTTGGTACGCTGGTCTGCCCGACATGCTTGCTCGGCCAGGCTGCTTGGTACCCTGGCACACACTACTCGGTACATGCTCAGCACAGCAATGCTCGTCCACGCTCGGTAACTCGCTCAGTAGTGCTTGGCACCTCGGTCATGCCCAACCTCGCTATGCCGACATGCCCACCAGTTTGCTCGCTATGCTCGGTCAGGCCTAGCGCTACTTGAGGTTTCCTTGGTCATCTCGATGGCCTTGGTGCACCACGTTTGTCACCTGTAACTATAACACGGATTAGCCTCGGTAGGTTGTCTCCACCACTCGGACAGCCCGCTACCCCTCATGGATGCTGGGACACTAGGACCAACCACCGAAATCCTAGTACCCGGCTATGCCCACGAATCAAAGCCGTGACAGCAAGCATCTCTACTACTCTTTGTAGCCATGTAATCAATTACCTTCAAATATTACAAAACGGCTTTTCTGTGAATGATCACAAGGTTAGAGAACTATAAAAAATTCAAGTATTGAAACAGTGATAACTACCCACCTCCCACTACAATATCTCATCTACAGAAAACAAACCAACTGCATGAACAGAACATATTCTTGACGACCCATTTTCTTTTTTGCGAACCTGCTAATGCAGTTGTCTTTTGTTTTCTTCAAAAAACAAAAAAACAAACAAACAAACAAAGAACATATTGACATCCCCAATTATGATAGACGTGTTTGGAAAGGATGATAGAAAAGGACTATCGATTCATGCGTACCTTAAATTATAATAATATTGTCAGGTTTCCTCTGTAACATTAGTTTGAAACCCCACGAGAAAGATGAGGGAAAAGATGCAGTGATGTTGACGATTTTGAGGTGATGATGGAAGATAAGAATATGAGAATATTTTAGCCATCGGAAAGCAACGACATCATACGTTGAAGAGAGGTTAGTAGCGTCCACGATCGCTTCACGCTTTTAGGCCGGCGTGGCCAAAACTACCGCAAATCAACTTACAATATTTTTCATTCCTTCACAGAACCCTGACCTAATCTAAAATATAAACCTGACAAATGCAGCGACTACGGAATAATCATATCAGACAATGTTACCCGTTGATGCTGTGTTCTGAATGGTACTCACATGGGATATGTTTTTTGTAAACATCTACCCCATTTAAAAACCGGAAACTTGGATTCGACTTTATACGTCATTGAGTAGAGTCAGGTAGACTCTAAGTCAATTTATATTAAATTTTAATTATATAAGTAAAAAATTATATAAGATTAGTTCATATTATTTTTTATACTTAAAATTAATAAATACATAATTTACATTATTTAAAATATTAATTTAATTAATTTAAAAAAATTAATATACTTTGATAACTTTTATATTATAATTCATGAAGCTAATTACTAAATCGGTTATTAAAGAGTTGTCAATAAAGTGTGACTCGGCAAGTCACAAATTCAAATACTGGGGAATTTTTAGATTTAAAAAGTAGTTTTAAAACGATGGATAATATTATGCTTGCTTATATAATCAGTAAACATCCAGCTTATGTTAGAGATAGAATTTAATTTTAGATGTAATTTTAATTCAATAGGGAGATTATATAGACTCCAATTTTAAAGATAATTTTTAATTAAATAAATAGATAAATTATGACATTATAATTTGTTGATTTTTATTATTTTTTATGTAAGTAAATATTCTACTTTTATTTATATCTAATTTATTAACTATCACCTTTTGTCGATAAGAGTTGATGTCTTTTTTATCCCTTGTAAGTTTCCAGCTACTTGAGAATCACTAGCAATATAATTAAGGGTGAGTGTTAGTAGGTCAGATATCGATCAAGGCATTGTCTATATTCATCTAACTAACATTAGGCAAAAATTCGGTCGTCTAAGGTCAAAATTCATCTGTTAAGTCGCTCATGGTTGAAATTCGAAAAAAATAAGAATTTATTTTCAACTCATATTTATTTTTTTAACTAATTATTTCTTTGATCATAAATAATATTTTTTTCACATATTACTAATACCTAATATTTACAATTACTATTTCTTTGATTGTTATTGGGTTCTCTCATGTCAATTAGAATAAAAATTGAAATATTTTTTCTTAAAAAGCCATAATTGAATAAATAAATATTATATTACCATAAAAAGTTCAAAACCTAAAGTTAATTTGATAATAAATTTCCAAAATATCATTGACATTATTAATTTATGATTTTTGTATGTGGCTTGGTTAGTAATTTTGTGGGACCAAGAAATAGTCATGTTTAGTTTATTCTTGTTTGGCCATAATCGGTAGGTAAAATTTGATTAGAAATGTATGCCTTAGACACGATCGTTGACGCCCACCTCTAAATATAATGTTTTGTTCATCACTTTGTTAAGTCAGCTTTTTTCCCCAATGCTGTAAGTTGTCATTAGTTATGCTAAAAATTTGACTAAATTGCTTATATTTGGTAATTGTGTATAAGAAACTTGGAAAAATAAATACTAATATTGCAATTTGTATTCACAAAACAATAGTTTATTTTTAAGATAAAACGACACTACCTTCTCAGTTGTTTAAAAATTAGTAAACTGGACTTGACCTGGAATTTAGAGAGTCGACTCAAAGACAACATAGTCAAACATATCAATGTAATATATGAGCGTGGCTTGAAATAATATTTTCTCTATAAGAGCCCATATTTTAAATATTTTAGATTTAGTAATGATCTTATAATTTGGGGGAAGAATATTGTATTATGTCACATAAATAAACTACAATGATAAAAATTAATGTGATCACCCCTTTAGTTTTTTTATATTTAAGTTAATAAATATGATGGATAAAATCGAAAGATGAATCTATGATAATAGTAAAACAGCCCAAGAAATTATCTTCTTTATTTTCGGACTCTAGGAATTTAAATCCCCTTATTTTTGAAAAACTTTTACCTGGAATTTTACTTACACAACTTGCTCGACTCGGCAAGTGTGACCTAGTATTCTATGTGAGCCTGGTGTTTACTCCCCAAGTCTCATTGAGACGGATGGTTGACTTATTGAGTCAATTGGGCTATAAAATAAATTTAATCTGGTAAGTTTGACTTGAAAGCATGTTAAACCAGATGACTCGTGATTAGTTTTAAGAACAAAAGTCTAGTTTTAAAATTATGGCTCTTATTCTTTATATATAAGCTATATGAGATGTAAACAAGTCATCAAGATATTGCTTGAAGGGGATGTGATATTGCTAATTGTGGGTAGAGAACTAATCAAGATCACAAATTAAATAAAACAGAACTCTCCATAAACTTTAACACTTGTAAGATGGCCAATTAACTAATACTAGAAGTTATGAACACTTAAAGCAATAGGAGAATGAACAATAAACACATCAAGCTCTAATTGATTTAAAGTTAAAAGTTTTAGTGAACAAGTCAAACCAAAACAAAATATTGAATCAATTACAACTTGCACAACAAGTCTTTAAGTACACAAGTAAACTAACCATGTCTAAACCAATTAAAGTCTCAAGCTTTGGCAAATAATTAAAATCATGCAATATCTTCAATTAATTTAAAATTTTTTCACTCAATACTCTCTAATGATTAAGTCAAATAGGAGAGTATTTAATTAGATAAGTACATGTAAAGTAAGTACTAAGTAAATAAGAAAAACGATAGGAAAAATAATACACAATAGATACAACAAATTTTTTTATAGAAGCTCAAAATTCCTAGTCCCGTTTCCTAACTCATCCATGTCATATGAAAAAGTATGTTTTTACTTCCTTTATTATGGTATAACTTCTATACAACACAAGCCAACAAGCTTTCTTTTACAAACTCCCACCTAAAGCCAAAGAAGTTTGCTTTCTTTTACAGCCTCTCACGCCATAGAAGTTTACATCCAAGGAAGCACCAATCCATCTCCACTTGCAATGGCATTCCTAGAGCCAACTCCTCTTGAAGTTCAATACCTTCGTGTTGGGTTTGTCCCACATCGGTCATAGAGGTTATTGATGACTTGTCTCACATCAGTTGTAGAGGTTTATCCCACTTTCCTTGAGTTAGCTTTTGGATTAAGAGAGGCTCGTACACCTATTGCGAGTTTTCTTTAATTGTTTAAAGTCCCTTTTGGGGGCTCCAAGGGCCCAATAATAATTTCAAAGCTTAGGTGAGGGGCCCAAAGGGCCCAACACTTGGGTCCAAGAGCAAACAACCTATTCACCTTAGATGCAGAAACAACTACTCTTCTAATGAGCAAGGCAAGAAGTCCCTACCTCTCTCCATAGATGATGGCACACTGAGCTCCTCTTACCATGGCTAGGTCAAGAAAACCCCTTTATCACATCCAATGTCTTGAGCCAAGGAGCCAATCACCTCCAACTTTTTTGAGGCAAGCAAGTAAGCACCTTTATAACTTATACCTAAGTCTAGATGCTTTCACACACTCCTAATACATTAAGAATTTATAATATTAATTAGCTCAATACATAAGCAATAATCTCACAAAGCCTCTAACACACTTGCCTTAGTTTAATATAATACTCTTGGATATAAAAATAAAAATACAAAGAGGTTTACAAGTAATATAATATGTAAATCTAATGCTCCAAACTTGAAACCTCCCAAGAGTTCCTCAAAAACACCCTTAAAGTTCTTTTTTTATAGCCAAGAACGTTTGGAAAGGAGTACTAGCCGTTATGCCTTTAAAATTGCAACGTTAGCTCTTCCACCAGTTAATTCTAGGCCAAATTTAGATGCCATTTGGCTACCAATTGATCTACATATCGTCTGCCAATCACAACACAAAACTGTGATTTTTGCCTAGCTTTAGAAGTTAATATCTCAGTCTCTATAGCTTAAAATTGCTTTATTTTTTTAAAATTAAGTTTCTAGAATATCCTTTATCATCCACCAAAAATTTAGCTCAGAAATCCAAATAACTTGGGAGATATGATTTTTTCACATTAGGATGTCACTGTAGTTTTATCTAAAAGATGATAGGTAATCAATCGAGTTGGTGATCACTAGCCATCAGCTTGCCAAACCATGAGACGTTAAAAAACACTTAATATTTTTTGTACTTCTAGAAAGTTTTCTAACCAAACTCACTTTAGATTGAGAGTAATACCCTTTGATTGTGAGGACTTTATAAAAGTCCCAATATTTATTAAGACAAATCTAAAGACATTTCATGACCTTGTGGCCTGCATAGAAGCTGCCTTTGGGCCAAGTAGAGATAATCTTTAAGCTTAATATTATAAATAGTAACATAGAAAGTTTTAAATGATAATCATCAAAATTTAGACTCAACACAATTTGTTTGAAAAGGTGTCAAAGATTTGTAAAGCTTGTGTAGTCATTTAATGTTTTGAAAATTGGGCTGTGTCTAGTTTTGTTATTCTCTTCAAAAAGAGTTCTTGGTTTAGGATAGGTATCGGTTGGACATGGTCACATTCAATCTGAATGGAAGGGCCCGTATCCAATCGAAATAAAATATTACTTCTGTTTTATTTACAATATTCATATTTTATCTCAATCCGTCAAACCCATATTGGACCTCAAATAAAATAATATAAATAATATAAAATTTAAAATACAAATGGAGAAAAATTAAAATATGTTATTTTAGATATTTTAAATATAATTTTATAAAATACCACTTATTTGGATTAGATACAGATTGAATCACGCTAAATCCAAATGTGATCTAAATATTTTTAAATATGTTATATATTCAACAAATCTAGACCCAAATCCGATCTAAATATATTTCCGATTGGGAATAAATGGATTAGATGCATATTGAATTTTACAAATATCGAATCCATCCTTGGTTTCACTTTTAGAAGGAGATGGGCCCAGAGCATAAGAAGTCCATATAGTTTCAGATGTTACAATTAATGCTAAATATATGTAAACTATAAATTAAACTCTAACGGTTAATGCTTCTGCTAAGTTTGTAATTGTCATCGTTTTTGTGAAACTCCCAAACTTTTCTTGAGTGAGGGCTTTTACAAACACAAACATTTTCAAAACACGATAATCATTTTAGAACAAGATTTATTGGAGGCATAGACAATTTCTTTCGTTTTTTGAGGCTTAGATAATTTGGAGAATAGATACTTAATTAATCCTTATTTCCCAAATTTCTCCATATTTCGAAAAAATATAAAAACTTTGAAAATATAACATAAGCCAAAGACATTGACGTTATTAGCTAATTTAATATAAATAAAAAGATAAGCATATAGATTATTAATAAAAGAAATTAATTTGTCCTTTGCTGGCTTTTCTCTCATTGAAGAAAAAATAATTCGTGATCACCTGGTGTAGTTGTTTGTCATATTTTTTATACTCAAAACAGCTTGTTCCTACCCTTAAAAACGATTAGCTGTTCTTAACAATTCAATTAGACTCTATTTTTTTATGGTAAAACGGGCAGATAGCTTTTACCAAATATATGCTCTTTGCAACGACTCTGAGGGAACCTCCTCAAAGAGAAGATAAAATTCATGCAATTATCGCTTCACATTACTATAAAGCACAACAATATCAAAAACTATCAACTTAGGTCTTCTGCAGGCTTGTTGCAGGAACTTGTTACATAAATGAACTCCTAAGTTTCTATGAAAAACAGACTTAGCTGGAAAGTGTATAAAAAAACTTAGTTTTATTATTATTGCACAAACAAGGAAAACTGATTTTCTGTATTTACTATACACGCTTTTCGTCCCTCAAATTCACAACAGAAAGAAAATGTTTGAAGCAACTCTCTCAGGAAAACTTCAAAGAAAAAAATAAAGGCAAATAAAACTGCACGCCCACAATCGACCCATAGGCACAAAGAACGACAAAATAGGCAGAGAAAAAAGGGCAAACCTCAAAATCCCAATAATAGAAAATCGAAAAAATTTTTAAAAAAACGCTTCGTTTAAAATGCACAAACAGACTTGTGGGAGGAGCAGAAACAGCTAAAAAGGTACTGGTGCCGTCCCCATTGTGGCGTCCAAAACTTCAGGCCCCCTGCATAAGAGAAGTCCACCTAAACAGAAACACAAGTGTCAATTTAATCAAAGAAGATATTATAAAGACAAGATTGTAACCAAGTCACAGAAAGAACCTCACATATACAAGAGCACACGATCTTAAGCATCTGCAAAACGAAGGGCCTGAATCCTGCTATACGTATCTATGGACCTAAAACAATTCTAGAGCCATTTTTAGCTTGTTTTGCTTCCACTTAGCCAGCTTGTAGAAAGCTTCTTTGGTCATGCCAAACTTCACTCGAAATTCTGCTGAAGATAAGTAAGTCTGCAACATGTAGTCCTATCTTAGACCCATAATGAAGGAAAAACTTAATATGCAATAATTTTAGGTAAAAATAGGTTCTCTAATAGGCGAGTATTTTCCTTGACAGGAGTCCACTTCTTATACCTCTCTCTTAGTCACATCAATATCTGAAACAGCATCCCTTGATGAAACCTTAAGGCGCTCGTAGGGAAATATGGGGAGGCCTTCCTCATCTTCAGCTTCCCCTTCCTTCACATCTTCTTGGATGGTGAGCGCTTCAATTCTAGTGCTCATAGAATTTGAGTTGGACTGAGGAGATACTCCATCCGACTTTGATTTAGAAATTTCAGGGCTCACTTGATAAACGAAAATTGATGTAAAATTTGAGAATCAAGAGGGTTGGTATCCAATGCTTTAAGACAGTTGCATGCACATACCTTTAGTAGATTTTGGAATGATCTTCTCTCTTGGTGGTTCATAGGAAGCAGTAAGTGCAGCAATTGCTGAAGCTTTTGGCATTAATCTTGCAGAGTCTGGCATAGCAGATTTAGGATAGAGTTTCCTAGCAATGGGAGGAGGAGTGGATAGATTTCTGGCGTTTGGGTTCTCAAAAGCGGCCGCTAAAGCATTAAAAGCTGGGGATCTTCCCCTTACTCTGACTCTTTCAGGGCTGAAGGACATGCTCCTGGAACGCTGAGACTTATCTGGAACGGAGGATCTTCCACCATAAGATGAAGGTGTTCGCCTTTTCGGTTTCTGTATAGTAAATTAATTGTAATTAAAGATTGGTATAAGCATGGGCTTTAATTAAATAAGAAAGGAACAGCTTCATCCATCATTTGTATGCAACATAAGCCAAAAATTTTTACTTACATCTGGAGTTGGAGTAACTCCATTTTTTAGAATAGCAAGTTTCCTCTGAAAAGAATTCCCATGAATCTGCAACGACAGAGTACTTAATTTGGCAAGAAATAAATTTGTATGCAATTGCAACAACACATCTACTAAAGGGTCCACAACATTTAGCTAGCAAGCATAGGAATATATTTCCATTAGAAATATGGAAATCTAGTTAAAAATATCCAAGTGCATCGGAATAACAATGGGAACTCATTACAGAGGACTTTGCAGAATCCCACGTGAAGAAGCGAGTGAAAAAGGAAGGTTCATTGCCTTCCATAACAACAAATATAGGAGTATCCTTAGATAAACCTTCCAACAAGTAATCCTGTTCAAGGTATTTCTGTGCAAAACAAAAGAAACAGTGTTCAAATTATAAGCAATGCAGTATACAAAAGAATATCAATCATGATATTTTTGAAAGATATATACCTCACCAATTGTCAAACCCTGCACTCTTCCTTTGGGGCCCAATTGGTGGCCTATCCAAACAAAAATCTCAGAATGGGAATCCAGGATGAAGACGTCTTCCGCCATCAAATCATCTTGAGTAAAATTGTGAATCTCAGTGACCTGTAATAGCAGCAACTCACAGCAATAAGTCAAGTGTACTACTACCACAAATATCTCCAGCCCACTTCAACAATAAATAAAATAGAGAGACGATAAGCAGTTTCAAGCAGCACACAGGCAACTCCTAGAACACAATACCTTCAGATTATTGCCTGCATCAGGGAAAAAAGTTACATCATTATTAGACAAATAAGATAAATAACTATAGATCAAGATAGACAACACAAATCACCTTTCAAAGACATTAAATAATTCACCTTTGAAAGTGCAAGTGAATAGATGAGGATCGCTTTCTGTATTCCTTTGAAGCTTCTGACTAGGATATTCACCTTTTCCTCCAAGTAATGACCAGAATTGTTCAGACTCAGAACCTTCCTTCTGAGGTTTTGGTTGCACATTGAGCTACAAAATCAGCGATGAACTTAGCATCTAGTACCTATTTTAAAATAGTTGCATAAAATCCTCACTTTAGCTTATGATCAGATAAAAGCTAACCTTAATCTGATCTAACTGTCTTTCTACAAGTTCCTGATCTTCAGAGGAAGAAAGATTTCCAGACCATGTGTAAACAGTAGAACCATTTTGAAGGATGTAGCAATATGAAGAATTAAGAGAAGAAGCCACCTGTTTGCAACAAAAGCTGGTTTTATACATGGCAAAAGAATGCATCTTCAAAGTCGAAAACAGAAAGGAGAAGAAGAACAAGAAGAAGAAGAAGAAGAAGGAAGACGCACATGGAAACATTCAAAAGCTTGGAAGTACTAAAAACCATTGTTAATGATGGGAAAATCAGTTTTGACTGTTAAACACACTTCAGTAACAAATATCTGTACTAAAGAGGTAGATTTTAGATGGTCTAACCATTTATCCCAAAAGCTCAAGTGACGAAGAAAAGGAATTACTTAATATTTACTTTAACTCCTCCCTTCTCATGTGCAAGGAAATTTTTAAGGCTTAGCACATAGACAAATAGGTGGCAAATAATCCATTGGACACAAGATGGGGCAAATTAATCTTTCTTCGGGCATATGTCGGCAACAGGATTTCAAACCACTGCCGCTGCCCTTAGGCGACTTTTGACATGTACAATGGTGCTACAAAATAAGAGGTACATACTGATTCTACTTGGATAGATTGCATATTCTCTGGACCAGAACCTTGGACTCTGAACAATGCAATGCCATCTTCTGTGTATGTGTCATCTGCTATTTCTTTTTCAGCAATCATCTTTTTAAATCCAGAGCTAAGTCCACCCTGTTGATCATTTAAAGGGGGCTCAGAATTAATTCAGAAATGCAGAGGTAAGATGAATAGCACAAAATACTTCACCACACTGTTCCAGAAGAAAGAGATATCACAAACCTTAAACACAATAAAGCTTTGAAAGATTGCAAAGAACTGAATCGGTTCCTTTCCTTCAAAGATTTGAACCTGTTGTTTTAAGTTGAAAAAATATGAAAATGTACCATCAGAATATTCACATCAACCAAGATTGTCAAAGTAATTTTGATTTTTAGCAAAAGTTACCTGAACAGGTTGTGACTTTAAAGTTTCAACCATGTTGTTTGCTAAAGAGATTGCTGCCTCTCTCTCCTCCTGTATGATTGTCAAATTATTTTATCAACAATAATAGATATTCAGTTTGAGAACAGCTCTAATGATCTGTGGCAGTCCACCCTCTAAAGTTCCTTTCAGTATTCAAGGCAACAACATCCAAGAAAAAAATACTGACCATTCAACCAAAACCTTACAGTAAATAATGAAATATGAGAATCATGAAGTGCACCTGAATGCCATGCTCTCCAAACCAAGTGCCAACAAGGTATTCTTCTTTATCATCACCAGGATATGAATATTGGAAGATGTAACAGTCTCCAGAGAAAAACTTTGAATGTTCGGAAGTTTGGATTAAAGTATTTTCCTTGCCATTAACCCGCCACACCTGTTTTTTTGTAATTACATTTAAAACAGTTTCTCTTTACCCAGGCACTGAACTCAATTCAACAGGTCATTATTGTACGGTACAGCAATTAGCCGTTTGTGGACTAATATGATCACAAGCACATGGAAACAATAATAAAACAAAAAAGGTGAAATGAAGATAATATCATGATTCTCTCAGATCTAAGGAACACTTGCAAAACAACTTCAACATTGGCACTTGGCAGTAATTACTGCAGTTATAACTCTGGTTAATTATTTGATGTACAACATGATGCACTACTATACAATTCAATGAGCAGGAATCAGCAATTGATCTACCGGTAAAGGGTTCTGCATCTGTGACAAGGTATTCTCTGTAAGAGTTGCGGCTGCTTCATTTCCTCCCCAACTTTAGACAATCCATTTACCAAATACTTCCTTTCTTTCCGTTAAAGGCCCTTCCACATTTCCCCATATGCTATTTAGACGATAGTCCATTTAGTTGACATTCACCATGAGACCTTGTTATTTTTCATTTTCTTAATAAATTTAATGAGAAAGAAAATCAACCTTGAAACTTCTCATCTGAAATGCGGGGGCTATAAACCTAACCAACTTTGTTATAGTACTTGTTGAGATGTCATTCACATCATGGAAGAAGTAATTGGAAGTAGTAGACATATGTTAAGAGTTCAAGTAAGATTAGAAGTAGTCAAATTAATATGTGGATTTGAGCATCAGTGACTTTAGAGTTAGAAATTGTTAGAGATTGCATAAGCATGTTTATCTATTGAAGAAGTTCTACATCATACCATGAGCAAGATACTTTATGTTGAAGTAGGTGAAAAGGCCCAAGTATTATACTTAGCCATTGAACATAAAAAGTATTTTGCTTGTCCAACACTAGGTGTCCTCTGCTTTCTCTACCTTATGTTTCTACATAATACTGAGCCAGATTAAATTTCAAGAGGTCCTCAATTTCCTTAGCCGGAGGAGGAGGAACACACTTACCTCCTTCTTTCTACCCACCCATGTTCCTGCTTTCTATCAATTTTTTTGCCAACGTCATGATGATGGGTCGTGATTGCAGATCTCTTATTGCCAATCAGTTTTTGTCCTCCTATCAGTTTATCTTTATTGCTTTCTGACTGCCTACTGTGGATGAATTGTTCATTCTTTTCTTCTTTCGACTGCCTACCAATGTCTCATAATGATTGAAAAGGTTTCCTCTTGATTGTATGATCTGGATTCTCTCCTCTTTGGTGGGCATCCAAATCTGCCAAGGAAGATGGCAATGCTGCAACTTCCATTACAAGGTTGAGCTTCTAGATTTTTATTCTGAAAGCAAGAAGGTAGAACAAGATGATGGAATTGAGTGCACTCTTTTACAAAAGATTTTATGTGCCCTTTCGAATGTGACCTATTGTCACTTTTATGGCTCTAGGAGGATTTTGTCATTTGTGCCCTTTATGTAGGACCATCCGTACTAAAAAAAGGTTTATTGTTGTCATTCAAAAGGATTTATGTCCCAAGATTTTTGCATTTGAATATTTTTCTTCCATTTCAAGCTTATGTTAGTGTCCTTTACTTTTACGCAGTTTCATTTTCCTCTTCCCAATGTATACACAAGGATTTCTACTTATTTTGTTCATTGACTAGGACTTATTTATTGAACAATTACGAATTTTCAGTGCAAGTATATAAGTGGTCGTTATCATGATATAGTTTTGAAATGATAAAGCAGCAAAGTTTTTTTTGCTTCTCCAAGCTTTTGGTCTCTCGTCCGGTCTCACTTCCTTTCTTTACCTTAGTTATCTAGTGTACTCTGAAGCAAGGCTTGCAATATCGGATTTTGGTTTCGTTTCAAACGTCTCAACAGCCGAGATTTCAAAGATATATTGGAGAGATGCCGTCAATTTGTAGAAAATTTTATAATACTTGTAAATATATATTATTATAATATAATGCAGAGATGGTCATCGAAGGCAAAAGCTTGCAAATAATTAATTGATCTAAACAAAATATAGTTAAGTTAACTAAAATAATTGCTAATGAAGAAAGTATAAAAGAAGAATCTACTAATACATTCAAGGTTAATAATAACATTTAATAAAGTGGAATAATTAATTGATCTAAACAAAATCAAACAAGTTAATTAATATAATTGCTAATGAAGAAATTAATATAAAAAATCTATTAACATGTTCACTTTTAATAATGATACAACATTTAATATGTCTAAATAATAATTAATTAATTTAAATAAAATGAATAAATATAATTACTAATAATGATATGGACTAACATGGGCTAATATATATTAAGATGGCCCACTAACTTATCTTTAAGTACAGGGCCGGTGGGGACGGGGGGTGACGTGAGACATCTACACTTATCAAAGAGTCACTTCTACACTATATATCGAGGAGACAACTCTGAATAAATATAGGAGAAAACGATGAGCTAAAGAAGAAGAAACAATAAATTAATTGATTATAGTATTTTGTTTTCCTATAAAATAAGATTTCCTCATAATATTAATATATACTTGAGTTGAAATAAATTGAGATTTGGCTAGGAGTCACTTATTTATCTTTGTTATGTAGGAGTAGCTATTAATTTAGAAATCCCATAGCAGCTTTGCATTAATTTGGTTATTAGAGTGTAAGTTCTTGATTTCTTGATTCCATGGTGTACCTGTCGGCTAACGTTAGTTATATGCACAGCTGTATGACACATTCTATCTTCCCATCATCGCAAACAGTTGTCCCTTTTATACGTCTGCCAATCTTTTCCATGTTCACTCAACACATTCTACCTTCCCATCACCGCAAACGATTGTTCCCCTTGATCCACCCACAAATCTTTTCCATATTCAAAAAAAAAAAAAAACAAAACAAAAAACACAAGATATGGTAGTGTCTCGTCGATTAATTTCCGTTATGCCTCCTGAGTGTCCAATGTCAACTAGCTATCATGCTCCTACTCTCAAGGAAGAGCAGTCTTGAATGAGCCTATTCTTCTAACTATCTTAGCTATTGCGCTCATACTGTCATGGAAGAATAGTCTTGGATGGGCCTGTTCTTCTACCTACCTAATCATGTAGGTTGATCTGTTTGATTTTTTTTTCAGAACTTGAGGACGAGTTCTTTTCAAGAAGGGAAGTATGATGTAAGACATCTACACTTATAAAGGAGTCACTTCTACATTATATATCGAGGAGACCTTCGAATAAATAAGGATAATACAAAGAGCTAAAGAAGAAGTAATGTAATAATATCGAGGAGACACCTCATTTTTTGTTATGTAGTTGTTAATTTAGAAATTCAATGGCAGTTTTGCATCACAGGGAAAGTAAATTGGGTGACAATGGCAATACCAACTACCAAAAGCGGCAAGTAGCAGCAAGTGGCGGTGACAAGCAATCAACGGCGACGCAGGGATCAACTGGGGAGGGCGAACAACAAGTGGGAAGGTTAAGGACCGCGGCACACTGAAAAGGGCAAGAGGGGAGGGCAACAGGTCTCGGCCATGGCCTCGACAAGGATGAGGGTGAGCACTTAAGATGCATCCTTACCTATCTCTCTCTTCTCTATAACTTCATTATTCAATTTCCCCATCCTCTCCTTCACCCTCACTGATTTTTTTAAGAAAAATTCATCTTTTCTTCCTAAAAAGAAAAGTGAATATCACTTTGCAGGTCAATTCTTCCGGATTCAACCGGTTTTTGGCAATTGTTTTTCTGGCAATTGACAAAATTGGCAAAATACATTTCGCCGGTGGAATTCATTTTGTCAGCCATGCAAACCTGTATTTCGGCCAAAATTTGGCAGATATGGCAAACCATGCTCTGAAGAAACTGATGCACACATCTAACATCATAAGGGGATGACATTACAAACGTGGATATTAAACAACAGAGAAAAGTTTGCATATAACGAGAGATCAAGGCATGAAATTGACTTCTTTTCCAAGAAAACAAAGTTGCAAAATTTTAGTTTATATAGATCCTATTTTAGCACTTATTTAAGAAGTTATGAAAATGGTTTTTCTATTTCAAACTCTTCAAATAAAATTAGAATTTTTCAGTATTATAAATATATATAATGCAAATCCTGGAAGCCATTGTTTCCATCAAACTATTTTATAAATCGGATCCCCAAATACATGTTTGATCTTTTAGCGGGAGCTATAGTTGAAGATACTTTCTAAAGGCATGAAATTGACTTCTTTTCCAAGAAAACAAAGTTGCAAAATTTTAGTTTATATAGATCCTATTTTAGCACTTCTTATTTAAGAAGTTATGAAAATGGTTTTCTATTTCAGACTCTCCGAATAAAATTAGAATTTTTTCAGTATTATAAATATATATAATGCAAATCCTGGAAGCCATTGTTTCCATCAAACTATTTTTATAAATCGGATCCCCAAATACATGTTTGATCTATTAGCGGGAGCTATAGTTGAAAATACTTTCTAACCAAGGTTCCTAAGTTATCAAGCTTAACCGCATTCACATTTTAGATCATCCAGCGGCGCCTGAACATCCAGCTGCCCCAATGCTGTCTTTTTAAGCGTAAATAGAAATGCTGTATTTTGGCATTTGCTATGTTATTCAAGAGAACATAAAAATCGAATTCAAATCAAGGATAACAGTATCTAGGATTCTTCTTCAGAGAGATATGTAGTGGGGTCAGTGACAGCTATGATAAATCTCACCAAGATCTGGGTGAGATTGAAAACAATCATCAAAAAAGAAAGAAAATAGATGTTGCAGAGTTCAACACTCCAATTTATAGAAATAAATAATATTATCATATTAAGTTAACTCCAAAACATTACATTAAGTTTGAGTTCTTTGATATCATGCACATGACTAAGTTTGAGTTCTTTGATATCATGCACATGACGACTCTACATAAAATTGGGAAACTTGTACCTGAAGATTTCCAGTGCAATCTATGTATGGCTGGGGCTCTTCCTTGGGAGGATCAGCCTTAAGAAGGCCTTTCACATTAAAACCTTGGCGTTTAAGAAGAGCTGCATGGACAGTTAAAGAATAATTATAACAAATTAAATGAAAGGGTTAACTATAGCTTTAAAAGAAGTCCCAAGATACACGGAAGTGCAATGTATCACATAACCAACCAGCAACTTTTCCTCTACCCTCCTCAGAGACAGTTACTTCAGTAGTTTGTGGCCATAAATCAAACTTAGAACGGAACATGACAGTCTCAAATCCTTCAATAACACGGATCAGATTGGCTGTTGATCTGTCAGCAACACGTAGTAGCTCCTGTAGCATGGATGTAAAAATAACTGAGTTTTACGAAAACAAAACAAAGATCCTGAAAAATTACAAGAATAACAAATATTTACTTCTGCCAAACTGCTTGCAGCTTTCCTTTCGTCAAGTGATGTATTTCTTCCCATCCAAACAAAGACTTCGTATCCACAATCTAGCAAGTAGCATTTATTTGTATCCAGAAGCTTCCTTGTCAAAGACTCAGCATCAACAGGAATGGCATTCCCCATCTCAACACTTTAAAGCAAGTTTATAAGAAAAATGACAACACTGTGGGTAATTGTGCAAATATAAGGTATGAAGAGTAGCATAATAACTGGACTGAACAATCTCACAGCTCTATATGTGAACCAACACGTAAAAACTAATTAAACTAAATGTAAAGCTATCAAAGAATGGAAAGGCAGAGTTGAAAGTAAAATTAACTACCAGAGCAGCTTTGTGGAGAAGGAATCAGCAGTTTTGTCATTTGCCGTTGTTGATTTCCTAGGAAGCGGTGCAAATCCTCCAAAAAACCCCCAAAACTCTCCGGTCTCTGCATCAGCCATCAGCTTTCCATCCTCTAGGTAAATAAAAGTTAAATAATCAATGAAACACATAACATCACCAATGCAAATACTTGATAGATAACTAACCCACCTATAGCAGCAACTTCACATTTTCCATCGTGATATGTATCCTTAATATATTGAACTACTTCTAGTGCCTTAGCTCTCTCTTGAATGGATGAATTTGACCCATTAAATTGAAAAATCTTAGACTTAGTATCCAAAATGAATATGTCATCATGATTAAGAGATGATCGAGCGAAAGCTACCTGAACAGAAACAAAGAAAAAACAATTAACATATCCAAAGGTGTAGAAAGATATGATTTCACTATTACCAAGGGATAGAAAACTTGCCACTTTTACATGGACCACATGTTTTCCTTTGCATACATATAAACGCGTCTGATGCTCTTCGGCATTAACATGCTTAAATCCTGATGCAACTCCACCTTCATGGGGTATAATACACGGCTTAAAATATGAGAGGAACTTCTCTGATTCATGGCCGTGTACCTCACGGTATTGTACTGCACGCCCTCCAAGAGCAGCATCCAACTCCACGGTCTTAATAGCCGCAGTACCAGCTTCATCCTAAATTACAGAATGATCCAATAAGTTCAAAAACAGTCCAGAATTCAGTCTCTTATGGAGATGGCACACAAACTATATATAAGAAGAATCAACTCACCTGACTAGTATCCTTGCCAAGCCAATAATGAACATCATGACGAAGGGCACCACTTTTTAATGCAGTTGTCTGAATAAGAGATGAATATTGGTAAATGACCATGCTAATTCGACTACAACAATGGAATCTGAAGAGTGTCCAAACAAATGGGGAAAAGGGTAACTGAAAAAACTGCTTGCAGCAACGAAGTTATACTGAACAGAGAGACCTAATCAAGGTATTGTGTTATAAAGCAAGATATATGTCAAAATTAAAGAAACTTGGCAAATAAATATGGTAAGTTCTTCTAACAGGGCCCACCTACCTCAACTAGGAAATTTTGCACTGTATTTTAATGTTTGTCAGCTAGTACAATATAAAAGTAAATCATGATAAGACAGGATACAGACCTTCAAAATTACATAGGAGTCTCCTGTATAGAATTTTCCATATGATGATTTCGGGACTGGCACAGGATTGAAATTTTCAATACGCCATATCTCCATGCCACTAATAATTTGTCAAGGGCTCAAACACAAAATCATCAACACGACAAATATTTCATTGAAGGAAAAAAAGTCAGTTAAATAGATTCTAGCACAGATCAGGAAGTGCAATCTCAACATATTTCAAAGAGGTCCTAATGATGCCTCATGCTTTTAATAATGTTCTGTTACTTTCTAAAGATCTAGGATAATCTCCAGGATTTTGAAGATATCCTACCAAGATCATTCCAAAACTCAAAAAGAAAAATCATGCCACAAACAAAACGTCTACAATGGAAGTTAACTGATACTTCTGTTTAATTATCTGGCTTAAGTTCAATGCTGCTAGTGACTCTTCATGTCTAGAGGGTAGAGTACTAAAGTAGCTTCTTAGAGTACCAAACTACAGGCTATTTAGTGAGTCGAATATATTATATATAATCTAATCTTTTTTGTTTATTTCTACAGAAAAATATTTTTATTTAAAACTCCAACCAGTCACCTCGATGATCTATATTGTGTGAGGTGCTTATATTAACAAATAACTTAAGGACATCCTGGTTGATTTTCCTTTAAAAAAGAAGGAAATTATATCGTTGAACAATTTGAAATCACTACAAGTAGACAAATATAGCATTTCTTGTTTACCCAATTCCAACATGGACGATGGTTCATTGTCAGCTTCAAGAACATCATGGCGAATATCATTCCGATTAACTCAGCAAGTGATATTCAGGTGCTTCGATAATTCTAATATTCAAAAGGATACGCTTTTTGTCCAGCTCCCTGGAAAGCAGGATCCAGGTCCCTCATGGAAACAGCCATGACTGTTTATAACAATTGGGGGAGCTTCTACTGCCAACCTGTGCTCAAACGGGCGCCTAACCCTAACAGTTGATACAAGTAGGACAGAATTCGTCCCCCAAGCCCAAAGTTAGAATTCTGAACATATAATAAACCAACAGCGATGAATTAAAAACTCTCAGATGCGAAAAACCATTCTAAAACATATGAAAATAAAAAAAGAAAAAAGAATGATCCAGTGGACATTCTCTAATGTTGTACTTTGGTTGTATCAAATTCAGAATGAGCAATGTGCTTATTTAGTAAAACATCCAACAAATTGAATTAAATTCCAAAACAAGAGACGGAGAAGCTTGCTACAAGCTCGGATGAAAATTCCCTGTTATGAAAGACCGCTCCGAATCAAACCAAAAGAAAGAAGATTGCAACTTTGCAAAATGACAACTGCAGTTGAATGAAAAACCCAAAAAAAATGAGCATGATTAAAAAAATGTACGTAAAAACGAGCTGAATTTCATCCAGCCAAATTGAGTGCAATACGTAAACAGCTGTGTAACAAATTAAATCCAACAAAATCCAAGCCAAAGGTCACATATTAATCAAAACCCAGAAATTTTTTTGAGAAATCAACCCATCAATCAACGAATTAAATCAAAGCAAATTCAAAGACGATATTTGAGAGGTACCAGGGCTGGGCGGACACCGTCAGATTAGACACAGAGCAACAGAGGAGGAGGAAGATCTGGATCAACGCCAAGTCCTGTACATTGGAACAGGAAAGGTAAAGAGGAAAAGCAAGAAAAAAGTAGGCAAAAAAACAACAGGACTTATATTTATCAATTACCCGAGCTCTTTTGTGTTTTTTCTTTATTATTATTATTATATTGCCTTTTTCTTCCTTTTAAACAGTGGGCCCAATATCCACGTGTTAACGTCTTCGAATACCCCATAAAACATGTAATAATTTACCCAAAAAATCTCCCCTCTAAATTATTAAGATTATAAATTCTCTTTTAAAACCAAATAAAACCCCTTCATAAATCACATGGATCATACTTAGGTTGGTTTTAACATCAATCACATCGAAAGGTAGATATAACTTCTACAAATTGTCATTCTTGACCTATGTGAATACTCTTTTATAAAATCGTTACACTACACTCTTTGTCGAATTTGATATACTATTATCAATTGTCTGCCGACCACCATCACATGAAGAGGAAAATATAACAATACATTACCCCTCTGACTCATGTAAAATACTCTCTATCTCATCTTGTTTGAACCTTTGGCATATATCCTCTACTCGTATAAAAGGAATGCCCTTGGCTAGCACCATCTAATAATCATTATGAAAAAACACTAATAATTTTGAACAAACTGAGCTCTTCCATGATCTATTTGACAAACTTGCACAAGCCATGAACCATAGCTCCACAAACCAAGCTCTCGATACCACAGTTGGGAAATAGCCACTCTAGCAGAATCCACCCAAAGAAAATATTACTTCAAAAACTTTAGCCTCTTCTAACTCATGTGTTCTAATGTCCAATGCCACAAATCAGCTGTTAGAGTAGTAGAGGTAACATTAACCTCCTCGTGAACTAAACTAGATGTAATGCCATAAAAGCCACCTCGCTTCTTCCCTTTAGTAACCAATAGAGATCCTTTCACTAATTTTCATAAGCCATATGAAAATTGTGAAATATAGCCTTCATCCTTCAGCACATTTGTTGGCAATAAATTCAATCTTAAATTAAGAATATGGCGCACATTTTTTGAAACAAATTTGTAACTAGAATTGATCGCAATATGCACATCACTATGACCAACAATTTTAAAAAACTTATTGTTGTCCGTCTTCGCCACACCTATATCAGCTATTACATAGATGTTAAAGAAATCTCTACATAGGGTAGCATGAAATGATATGTTATAATCAATCATCCAACTAATATCATCAATAGTTGTCAAGTAGTCATTTATATCATCAAGCATGATTGGAAAAAATCTTCTGTTACAACATTGGCAGCCTTATTACCTTGTATCTCATTAATGTAGTGAGTGACCTCTGTCCCACCCTTATAGTGAAAATTCATCGACCTTGTTACCAGCCGGTTTTGGATCCCAAAAGTATCTCTCTCATATAGATATAGAAGTTTATCTCAAACTCCTCGGTCGTCTTTGTTCCTATTACATGGTTATAAACGTCTTGTTTTAACTATTGTCTGATCAAAGTCATACACTTTCTGTCCATCTTGATCAATTCAATCGTGACACTCGACTAAGCCTTAGCAGTAGGCAGAGGAAGAGGAATCAAAGAAGTTTTCCCTTTATTAGTCATAATTGAAGTAGCACTCAACGGTAAACTAGAACTCTACAATGTAGGAGGACCAAGAATTTAATCATATAAATCATTAGTGAATAAATAATCAATTATATGATCCTATTAGTAATGCCAATTAGACTTACCCTTAAAGATGATCATCTTAACATGTTTCTTATCTTTTATCTTGACACAAAATGTTATTACCCAAACTAAAGACAAATACAAAAGAAAGAACCAAAGTTCTGATACCAATGTTGGCAGCCCAATAACCCACCTGTCAAGGTGTTCAAACACTAGATGGAGTGCATAACAATTTGCTGTGAAAATCTTCACTACGAATCACTATGACTATAAATTCCCTTTTACGACCACAACAAAACCCAAGGGCACACCCCCACTCACCCCCAAAAAAAAAAATCATAGGGAACATATTTAGGTTGGTTTTAGCATCCATCACATAGGGAGGGAGATGTAACTTCGACAAAGTTCCCTTCTCGCCCATGTGAATATGAACACTCCTTGAAAAATCATCTACACTGCACCGTTTGTCGAACACTTGTCGAACTTGATGCATTATTATCGATCGCTTGCAGACCACCATCGCGTAAAGAGCATGCTAGACCACCATTGCGTAAAGAGGAAAATATCTCACTACTAGAGAGATAGAGACATGTAGAGAGAGAATGGTGGGTGAGGAGGAGAGAATGATTATACATGTACAGAAAGAACAAGGAGAGAGGAGGTGCATATTGGGCAGGCATGCTTATCACTAAGTCCAAGTGTGTGTCTCTTAATTTTTCTTTCCTCATCATTTTTAGCCTTTAATTTTTTATCTGATTACACTATTTTTAAGTAATTTTCATTTTAATTTCTAAGAAATTAAGGATTATAATTTAAGATAATGTTATATATCACATACATACATTGTAGAAATATCTTAAGAGTTTATTTTATTAAAAATTACTTCTTATTAATTCAAGTAAGGTTTTCATGATAAAATCTAATATAAATGTCTAATACTTAGTTTTCTGTGTAAAATACTCAAAACTTTGTGTTGAACTAAGCCAAACTGCTTCATTTTTTTGTTTTAGTTAAATTAAATTGTTATTTTTCTATTTAATTATGAAACCGAGTTGTTAACAATGCAATTCAGGCACAAATATAATTTTGAAAAAATGATCTAACTGTTTGCTTGTTTGATCCGGTTATCAATCCAAATCAGTATAAAAGCAATTAATAATATTAGAGTACCTATGGAAAACAAAATTAACATTATATATATATATATAGAGTGCTCCCTTGCACTACCCATTTCTCCGCGTTCAGTCCTTCCGGACCGCGTCCGAGTCCAATTTTTTTTTTTGCAAGGTCTTTACAGTAGGGCTCTAGAGTAGATTACATGGGACTAGTTTTGGGAGATCTACTCCCAGTACTTCTCCACAACTGTCAGGGTGAAGAAGAAGATGGAGTTCCTATCTTTGAGATAGCATATGAGTATGTCTGTAGCAGAGTACCAGTCCAAGTTTTTTATGATGGAGAGGCTTCCTAAGTAGCTTCTTATTAGAGAGGAGAGGGTGCGCAATTTGTATCGCGACTAAACCTCAATTTGTGAGTAGTTGTGGCAACATTCTCTTGTGTGGCTCTTTGCAGAGGCCATCATGAGGGAACTACCGTGCAGGGCCCACAGTCACACAGTTGTGGCAATAAGGGGCAAAAAACAAGGAACATGATCAACAGGGTCCACAGTCGTAGAGACAAAGGACAGGTGGTGGAATGACAGTGTATGTAGCCACGGGGTAGTATGTGTAAAGGTTCCCCCAATAGATGCAGACCTTCTAGGGACAACGAGGTGATTTCCATGACTACCCTGTCTATTTGGAGTGTGAGAGACACCATCAGGGGTCCTGTAGGAGACCCACCGGAACATGCTTTGCATGCAGCGACATGGGCATCATGCAAATGAGTGTCTGAGGTACCCATGTCAGCACTTCCAGCCCAAACAGTAGTAGCAGCAGTAGAGAGGACTGCCTACATCACCGCAGGTAGCTTCTTGCTGAACCACCAGCCCGCCACAGGGGCAATGGGGGAGAGGCCACCAGAGAGGCCGACGGGGCTAGAGGGGCACTTCCAAAACATATGTAGATGATTTTTTATCCATTCCCAAAATTTATATTTTCAAGTGGACAATAGGGAGCATCATATTTTTATCAGATTTTATTAGCTTAAATTTGTTGGCTTAATATATAACACAATCAATGATGATGCTCATAGTCACAAATAGCATAACAAACGTAAGGCATCCTTAGGGGTGGTGTTCATGATTATTTAATGGTTAGATTAGGCTTAAAATATTCCCATATACTACTAATATCAACATGAACAAAATGGCACGCTGTGAATTAAAAATCCTATAAAGTCAGAGAGTAAAAATTGGAGAAAGGGTCACTTATGTCATTGTAACGGTGAAAGTTGCCACATTTCCTCAATTTGTACCATCATACATACAAATTATAGGGCATGACAAGTAAAAAAATCAACACAGAAGTTGTAGATTTACTTGTTATGAGTGGAACAAAATAAGAATCATGCAAATGTAATATCAAAATGCCAAGGTATAATTATTATACTGAAACAGTGTAGATTAGTGACCTATGTGTATTATAAAAAACAAATCTATTTATTTACATGGTCAAGTAAGATACATGAGTACTCAAAATGCTCCAAACAGGTATATCTACATGTTAAAAATTTCATGAAAATTAAATTACAGAAAATTTAGAGCAATACATGTCAAACAACAAGCAACAAAGGCATCACAACCTCAAACTTACAAGAGAAGACCAAGGGGACGTCTTTTGAAGCATCCTACCTCAAAGCCTACCACCTTAGGAGGCTAGAAAGATAGAAGAGGGTGCTTGGAGCTTCACAGAGGGAAAAGAAGGTCAGGGGAGAGGAGAAGAAGGTTGTTGGAGGTGAGGAGAGAAGGAAAAATAGTGAAAAGGTGAGGAAAGTGATGAGTTTTATAACAAAAATGGGTGGTTGGCTTGGTAATGTCATAAGTATGGGTGTCATCGCTAAAGAAGTATGGGTTGGATTAAATAAAGATGTATGAGTTGGGTTAGTTAAAGAAACATATGTTGGGTTAGCTAAAGAGGTATGAGTTAGGTTAGCCAAAAACCCAAAAACATAGGTTTTTACCCATAAGTGATCTGGCCAACCTCGAAAATTGTACTGCAAGTCCCAAAGGGGGTTAGGATAGTTCAAAAGGGTTTTCAAATACACGATAAGCACATAAAAGGAATACAAGGGACACGGTCCTAGCATCCAACTATATACAACTCGACTAAACCAAACATGAAAAAATCGGGCATATAACATTCAAACAGGTGTATCAAGAGCTGAAGGAGGCTAAGGTTGGGCAAACATATATCATACCATACACAAACCATGGCAAGAAGGACCTGACCTGCTAGCTCAATTCTTAACAACCAAACTGACAGTAAAACCCTCGGGCGGACCTAGGTTTTACAATATTGATCCATGATTATTTCCAAATTGTAATGAAAATTTACACAATCCACCCACCTTTAAAAAATTTCGTCATTGAAATTTCTTTCTTATCCATGTTAGGTTTCTTATATTCCACCCTTTATTCTTCAAGAATTTTGTCCAAGAAGTTTTTCTCTAAACTTTCTTTTCTCTTACAATTCACCAACCAATACAATACTAGGTTGACTTTGCGACCTAGCCCAAGTGCACACTAATGGACCATTAGACGTGAAACTATTTTCACGTGTTATTACAAAAATATCACTTAAAATTATTACTAAATGAAATTATTTTCAATCATGTTTCAAGCTCTAGAATTTTTATAATTTTTCCCTCTTTGTATATTATATTAGGTTCCATTTGCTTAGCAAGACAAAGATGTAAAATACACAAAATTTTATTAGTTTTAATGTACAAAGAGTTAATTATGATATAAATATGAGATTGTTGACAAACAAATTTCCTTGTTTTACTTGTTGTTTTGATAAGAAAGTGATAGAGATCATATCATACCACGAAATACTAAAAACACTAAAATACTCTGAAAATAGATAATTTTTAATAGAATTTGGCATAAATATACAATTAATAAATTTTATAGATTTTTCATCTATTTAATGTTGACAAAACGGAACCTTAACATGAAAGAATGGAAATTCTATGCAATCAATTTACGTTAATTTATACCAAAAACATTGGTTTTCACTAAAGTGTTATTTATTTAGAAAGTATTTTATGATAAGATGCAAATAAGACTTCATGCAGGTGGTCTCCCTTGGAAATTTCATCACTATCAATTATTTTAAAAGCACAAATAAAGGGAGGAAATTTTTTATTAAGAGATTTTACATCTCATATATATATATGAGCTGCCTGTGAGAGGTATCTATATAAAAGGCCACGTAGTTTGACTTTGAAGGTTTTAGGGTTCTAACTTGAGCTGTGTAATAATGGATGGCTAAGACATGTGGTCTGAGAGTGAGGGCACCCTCAAATTATTTTTGCGGACATGTATACATAAACAAATTTTCATTATTGAGATATCTAATTAATTGTTCACTATCCTAAAGAAAATAGGGCAAATTTATAATAATATGAATTTAAGTAACGTGTATAGCATTTCTTTTTCTAAGCTTAGTACAAACTTGATCTAGAGTTTTAAATACGTAATCGTTATAACCCAATTATACCTGATACATTATGTACCACCTTCTAATCGAGTACAATTTAAGCTTGCACTAATTCTTTAATTCGTACCTGTTATTTAGTATAAAATTTTCACAAATTTAATTTTCTTGTTGAAATTTCGGTATTTTAATAGGTAATAAATTAAATGTTGATGACAAGTTATATTTTTAAGATTTAGTGAAATATTTTATTTATAATTTAAAAATATAGTTAAAATCAGTTCACCC